>OMKK01005581.1:4993-15491 GCA_900302305.1 Polymixia japonica | reverse complement strand
GACGCACCACGCTAGAACATGGCCGCCAAGTGAGACTAATGGACACATGAATAATAAAGTCTAGGGGAACAAAATTGGGATAGGGAAACCTAGAGAAACAGAGGGGAGGATGCGAGAGAGAGAGAAAGTAGTAGTAAAAGAAGCTAATAAAACAACATGACTGTGTAAATGCAACTTTCAACCAACTCGTTGAACTGTAACAACAGGCTAACTGTCAGGAAAACCCAGCTCCTGGCTTTTCTCTACACTGTTATTAATAGTTAAGGCCTGGGCATGCCAGTACTAACCCATGCACTGTAAAATATCATTATTAGCATAAAAAAAGACAACCGCAAGTTTCCAGTGAGGCTGCATGCTCCACGCGAGCAGACCACAGGGCTTGCTGCTGGAAACATGCACACACACACACAATTACTACTCAGGGATAGGGCGAGTGCCTAAAGAGACAAGGATGGTTTTCAAAATAACTTCCAACGAAATATCACAGTTATTAAAATCATTCTATTACAGTAAGATTTCCTGCCAGGCAGAAATAGGCATTTGGTCTCAGGCGACTGAGAAAACTGGCAGTCAGATACAAAGCAGCGATGCTATGTTCGGGCTCCAGCATCTACTGCTGAGGGAAAGAAAAGCTGAGGAGGTAAGCCCGCTAATACTTATGCCTGTTAGCAGAGAAGATGAATAGTTGTGCCCCAGACACCCGCGTGTCTTCAGTGCATTTCACCGGGGGGGGGGTGACACGACATCAGCCACCTAATAGTCAAGGGTGTAAGCCTTGGCTCACTAACCTCAAGCAACCGAATAAATGATTTCACCCTGCTAATTGTTTACAATAAAGGATTTTACAGTCACGCGCATATTCTCGTCGCATGCGATCCCGTCACGAGTGGCGAATATCAGTGAGCGCACGAGAGGACGGTTGCTTGCTTTTGAAAAATGCAACATCTCTGGAAAAGCTCTATTTCATCCCTTGACGCGCTGACGGTTGGCTTCCCACAGTCAGATCAGACGGATGACAAGGAGACCAGACAGCCCAACTTTCACCCTCTGAAACCAAATCGCACACAACTATTTATTTAATATCGACTGTGCTGGTTACAAGGAAGCTACGCCGTTTAACACAGAGTTCCCATTATTCAGCTAGATGGAATGCAGGCAGAAGTGCTGCCACACAACATGTGTGCCACGGTGGCCCCACATACTTCAGCAGTGATGTTCTCATATACATGCAAGGAATAAACACAAGCATGTATGCACGCAAACACACACACACACACACACACCATTTGTCTCGCTTCACACAGGATATGGGCATTCCCCCCTTGTTGTGAGTCAGTCTAAACTGACAGAGAGCCAGTCTAAACTGAAGGCCCAATGCCCTCACGCATCCTCCCCCATCCAGGGCAATCCATCTGGAACACTCAACAAAGGTCCTGTTGAGTGGGCCAAACCACCAGAGATGTTTGAGGGGGTGAAAGAGATGACCCATAGCCACTAATCCTAGAAGAGATAAAGTCTCAGTACTAGGCGGTAGGAAGAGTTTGGTTCACTTCATCACAACATCTAAAGAACTTCCAACAGCAAAGTTGAGGGAGGCTAATATTCCTGCTTTTTAAGGGGTGGTGCTAGGACAGGGGGGGAACCCGTCCTAACTGTGAGGTTTCCTGTGCGGTTTCTTGGCTCCTGCACCTTTAACAAGATTAGGATTCAGCCGGGGACAAATTAGGAGCCAGCTTCTCCGATGACCACTGAATGTCAACTACCATTAATAGCCTCTGTACACACACAGCCTGAACACACCTGCTTCATTCACACTAGTTTGGTACATTGCCTCCTATCTGCTCTCCAATATCATGCCGTATTGCATTGCATTGGAAGTTCAGTGACATGTCAGCCTCTGTGATTGACAACTTTTAATACCCCTATGACATGCCTGTGAACCCACTCTGGCTAGATTACTAAAACTTTTAAAAAGCAGCATTTAAGACAGCATGGTGGCATCTGCTAAGACATCTACTGGGGAACAAGCGTCATTAATATTGCAAGGCCATCCCAGGTTGTGACAAGCTGAGTGGTAACCTTTGCTCATCATAATCTGCAAAACTTGGCACGAACCCCAGGAGGACCTAGTCGGCGATAATACTGACCCTCTTGACTTCGTATAAATGGGGACGCCCTTCCTCTTCTTGTTTTGTCGATGGCGAGCTCATTAGATAGCACAGCGGTTAATTACGAGAGCAATTGTTTGGAAGTAAAAATGTGTCAGAACTGGGAGGCAACAAGAATAACATTCCTGAAGTACTCAAGGCAGTCCGGTGCTATGTGGCAGCACTTCAAGGTGTACAGGAAGTAGAAAGTCCGCCCCCACTTATCTGGAACACCTGCTTCTCACCCGCAGCTGATACAGTCCTTGTTGGGAAGAAAAGTCCAGAATGTTTGGACTGAGAAAATCTATGCTATCCGTGTTAAATCTGTGCTATGTTGAGCTGGCCAGGCAGAGAGCTCGCTCTTCCCCTGGGCCAGAGAGAGTGAACCCCCCGGGTTAAACGGCTCTTATGTAACGGTCAAATGGAGATCCTGTCTTGGCATGGGCAGAGGAGAAAAAGATGTGGAGCTGGAAGTTTCTGGGCGAGGAGAGGGAAACACAAGTCAACCTTAGTGAGAAATGGAGAGAGGGTAGTCAATCCCTGGGCATAATAAAATAAGCAAGCCCACACACACACACACACACTCCCCTAGGGTGGCCTGGCTAGTACACCTCTTGCCTTCTCCTGCTTAGGCATAGAGGGAGCGATGCATACTGACATTAAATAGCCTGTGTATGAAAATGTACCCCTTTTTCACATGTAAAACCCAGACATAGGCAAAACTAGGCTAGACTACCACTACAGTACATTTCAGGTTTGGCTAGTCATCGCAACATAGGCGTATCTAGGAAGCTGTTTTGCGGTTCTTTGCTCTTATCTTGATCTAAATGTGCTTCACCTGGAGTTCCATCACTGACATATGCTCTTTCCTTCTGGCAGCTGAGGCCTGTGAGCTAAATAAGCCTTGACGAAGATATCTCTCTGGGAAACAAGTTATTTGGATACATTTTCCTCTTTGGGGAAAAGAAGAAAAAAAAAAAAACTAAAAGCTTTAATTGAGCGTGTTCAGTGTGTGGATGCCAGGATTGCCGTTGACCTAAAGCAATCAGGACCCCGGTTCTGTTTACACTGGCCGGACGCCAAATGACTGAACAAACATGACAAAGCCCGGAGACCGAGGAGTGGAGAAAGGGGCTTATCTCGCGTGGAGATCAAACCGTTGACTGCTAATGTGAGGGGAGAGATGGAGGGGCAGATGAGCGCTAATGAGCCTGAAAATGCACCTCTACGTACCAGTAATGACTGCTGCCAAAGACCCTCCAAAGCATTTCACATGTCTACAGCAAAACCCTAGGAACCGTGGCGATGAGGACACGTCATGGCCTATGCAGTTTAGCGGTGTGGGCTAACTAGGCAGGCAAAACAGAGGAAATCGCATCGATTGTTACATAAATTATTGTGGTTCTTTTGCTCTGATGACTAACAGAGATCTAAGGACAGCAAGTGGTTAAGTAGCGGTTAAACGGAGTAGCAGGTGTGGCTGGGACACCATCCATATGCTTTGACTGCATGGATCTGAATCCAGCTAGCGCCAGGCTGTTGCAATTCTCTCGTTGTAGCTTACAAGGTAGAGTGCCCAGTCATTCCTTAAAAAAAACAAAAAGATAAAAAGTGTGGAGCAAAGTCGGTCTCCACCCACTGATGAGCAGGTGGGATGTGTTGGAGTAAATGTGTACCCAGCATCAGACATCCATCATGAGGACAATACAGGACACATGGCGCCAACTGGAGAGCACAGCACCTAGCACTTAGCCTATAACGCCAGCTGTGTTTGCCTTTCCAATAGGGGACGGATGGTAAGTGAGACCTTATGGCTACTAGACTAGAGGTAGAGGAGATCAATCACAATTACTATTGTAGCTGGGCTTGACTGGCAAAGGCTTAGGGCCCAGAGATGGAGGTGCAGCACAGGGTATTTTCACACAAGCATGGCCGTCGGTTGTCCGTGGAAAGTGAGGACACGTGCCGAAATTTGGAGCTGGAAAAAGACGCAGATATCGGCAGGTACAAACGTGTGTACACGTATTATGGCGCACAAAGCAGAGACGTGATGCAACTTGACTCCCACCCGGCTTTTGTTCATAAACAAAAGCTCAGCAGGGATTCACGCAGAGAAGGCAATGTGCTGAGAAAATGTGCTTTGAGCATAAAAAGATCACAAACACACCCCTAACCGGTCTTGACACCGAGAATGTCAAGGCGCCGCGTGTCGTACGGGGATCAATTCAACAGCAGATAGCTGTACGATGCTCACAGTCCCATCCATTCCATTGTTCATACATTTAGATAATCACACTAGTATCTCCATTCTCACGGCTTGTAAATCATCTGGATAGATTTTGTGCTGAGGCAGCACCTTTACTAGACTGAAATATTATACACTGTCTGGCATGCGTTCAAGATTTGCATTCACTGCTACTCTATTGCTGCCATGGGGACTCTTTGCATCATGTTCACCAATAGGCATGGGATTTATGTGTCAGATGATAAAAGAATGGTAATGTTTATTGCTCGTTGGCGCACATCTGTTAACCTCCTGTATGAATTTAAACTGCGACTCTGAATGTCTACTAGTTTTTCGTTCGGGGTTAATTGAAGTCCAATCCATAAGCCAAGTCTCCTGGCACTGTTCAATTTACCTTCCCTCCCCCCCTTCACCTACTCCTCATTCTTCTGCTTGCTAAATCCCAATCCGTTACCTCATTTGACACATCGTTTAAGATCCTGCCACTATTTCATCTTAATTTTCTTTGCAAACCTCACAGCCTATTCCTCGGTACGTGACAGGAAGAAAGGAACACAATTAAATTTGGACCCGTGCATTAATCTCCTCAAAAGGCCTCCATCTGCGTCTGTAAAGGGTTGTCAACCTGATCATGAATCGGCCATGAGTACATCAGTTCAGTTAGAGATGGGACCCAGGTCATTGTGCAGCAGAGCAAAGGATCTAACATTGGAACAGATAAGTGCAACTAACTGCACAAACCTCTCTAAGTGGATGGGCGTGTGTCCACCGGTCTGGTGGCCACAACAAACAAACTAAATACAGAATTACTGTATTATGCAGCACACGGTCTCTTTTCTGCTGTGTTTTTTAGTCATGGGGTAGAGTTATTATTTTAGGCCTAACTGCCACGATAAGGCAGGCAATGACTAAACTGCAGCGGTGTGTTGTTGCTGGCCCTTCAGCGAATCATGCTATGAGAGGGAGTGATGGGTAACAGGAAGTGGCCAAAGCCACTCATGTGCCTTTTGGTTGGCATCACAGTGAATGTGGTAGCCAATGAGATGCCCCGGCCAAGATGCTGTCAGCGCCAGCTTTGAGCTCACCTCCTTTTTATAGCAGCCACTCCAGACACTGCTGCCCATACGCTCGGAGCAAATGCTTTAAACTCCAAATATAATCTCAACCACAGCAGTAGGAAATAGAAACGTAGAAGCAACCATTATGCTCGGCTGACTAGACAAGCTAGATTGAAACCTGGAATACTGGCAAGCGGTGAGAAGGCAGTTCGTCGTATTTGAGGAACGGCAACTGAAAACCTGAAAATGCGGAATACAATACGCGGAGACCGGTAAAAAAGATACCTTACAAAAGTGCGGGCCCTTCAAGCCAATTTTAGTCGAACTCCACGTAGTAGTTCAGAGATAGTCGTCTGGAAGATGTGCAGCATACAGTCAGCCATGTCGAGCTCCCGCGGTTTCCCCCTTGCAGTGCCTCTCTACCTAGAAACAGCATAAGGCCTTCATCCCTACTTACGGAATGTGACAATAAGCGCAGATGTTACTCATGCCTGATAAGTCACATGCACGCCACCTTATATGGAGAAAAATGTGCCGGGGAGAGACATGAAACATTGGTGTTTCTCGGCCAGCGCGCTAGCACTTCAGAATTAACGACGGGCACTCGCGCGCAGCCTCCCAAATGGCCTGCGAAGAGGAGAACAGTGGAAAGTCTTGGCCCAGGTTACAGACAGTATCGAAAAGCAAAAAAAAAACAAAAAAAAACCCTGTGACCGTTCTTTCACCACAGCGCTGTACTTTATGTATCCCATGTCACACACACACACACCAAGTCAAACCTCGGAAAACAGACTGCTGTGTGAAGAGTTCTTGTCGTGTCATTGTTTCATAATGTCACCTTCAACTTCAATTAGAAGCGCGATGATTTAGAGATGCCCGTGAAGCAACTTTTTGCCACCCACAGAGAGGGTAGCATTACAACACGTCCCGTTTGTCACCAGTCAACAACTGCTAGTACCGCCAGCTGAAAGGCATAACCTTCGCTCGCGTCACACAGGGAGAGGGAGAACAAGCAAAACAAACACGTGTTTTCCACTAAAAGAAAACTTCAGATCACACTTCTTCCCGATATCGTTCTCACTCCTCAGCTGGAGGAAAACAGAGCAGTAAAAATAGAATGTTCCTTGTGGTCGTGCATTTCTTTGCCGTTAAAAAGAAAAGAAAAGATAACCGCAAAGACCGAGGCATGTGTATTGTGATTCAGCCCTCGACCCGATGATTTGGGTTATTGCTTTCTGAAATAACACGCCGCGCATTATCGCAAGACAACAGCAGCACTTATTTTAATAAATACTGAATCTTGTAGAGTGTTAGGTGGGCAGGAGGATTGGAAGGCCCGCTGACACCTAAACCAATCACACAGCATGTCCCCCCCCCCCTCTCTCTCTCTCTTCACATAAATAAAAAGCACACATTCCTGGATAACACCTATCATGACACTTCCCCCGTGTTAGGCTTTAGTTTAGACGCCGCTGGTGTGTTCGGTGATTAGGCACAGTCAAGATCTTTCTAGCATCTGAATTGACATTGCCTGCACTTTGCCAATTAAGGGGAGCATCCATCATTCGAGACTCATTAACAGCAATAATTACCATCGTATCATGCTTACATTTCTGTGACTACATTTCCCCAAGGTTAATGCTCTCCACTAAGTTATGACCGTAATCAACAATAATGGACAGAATTTAACCAGAGTCTGCAGACGGATAAATGACCAGTCCAGGCAGCCTCTTTAGGTCAAACATTAGCCTGTGTTTTTATTACAAGAGCACTCATTGGTGTGCAAGGTAGCAGGACAGTCAAACTGACACCTTAGCGTTTGGGTTTCCATGACAGAGGGCCCTCGACGCCAAAAGGCATGCCTGGCCCTTCCTCCTGATCTGTGGTTATGTTTGCTCTGGTCAGGCCCTGCACTCCAGGGGTTCCTTGGGCCCTTTTGTTGTCTCTTTGCAGCTGAAGAGCCCTTCCACCCCGACATACAGCCACATCATTTCTCCGAACAACAAAGGAGGCCAGGGGTAAATCACCTCCAAGCACAACAGCAGAACATGCCCCAACATTTATGGGAATGGCCGATTGCTCGCCATTTCTCACCCCATAAATCAGTAGGAAGAAAGAAACACAATAAGATGCCCCTCTCTGAGACTGCTGTCAGCTACATGTTGAACATCTCCACACTATTAAGCATTTGACTTAAAGCACTTGCATTGATCTATTGTGTCACCAGAATGACAGCCAACATACCTTGGTATGCATTTTTAAGTTGGTCTCAATGCTGAAACCGCTGATAGGATCAGGGTCATTTAACCATGAGCCTTCATCATACCAATAGATGCCACTGGCTGGACATTGCACAAAACGATATTTATTAAGACAGCAGCAAGAATTACGACTAAACTCGCATAGTATCCGATGATAAAGACTGAAAGGGGAGTACTCTCTCATCCAACACCCTCTCAACACTGCACAATGAATCACAACTTCTTTTACATTAGCTCACCTCGTACTCCCAACGTTGCAAGTCATTTTGAGACAATAGGACCCATATGATCCCAATATGTTTTTTAGCAGGGCAACAATTTCTATTTGAACAGTCGCACTGCTTTCAGCTTAAAAACGCACAGCTGCTACAACCGCTGTAATTCGTCAAATCACCTCCAAAGGTTATAAAAAACATTCGTAAACTTTCGTCCACCCAGATGCACGAACTTATTGATTCTCCGGCAAACGTGCATTAAGAGTTGCAAGACAACACGATGCGCACATGGAGAAACACACTTCTTCTATAATAAACGAGACTGAAAACAAGTTCGCTTGCAACTTACCGGTAAACGTATTCAGTCGAAACCAGAGTATTGTTGTACTCGTTATTTTTTTTCTTCTCGGTCTCCTCAAAACCCAAATAGTAAATGTTTTTGTAGGATTCAATAAATGAAAGCGGGTTTTTCTCAAAGCGTATTTTCACGCTCTAGCAGCCGATGATCCCGGGACGCGCCGCCCACGGAGAGTGGATGGACTCCTCCCAGACCCTGTGGGGTTCAACCCCTCCTTCCCACGGACGTACCCAGATACACGCAACACCCGGATAGTGCACCGAGAATAAAACTTGAATTAAACTGTTAGGGTGGCCTATTCATCAGCACAAATCACGTATCATTCCAGATATCGTGTGTTTGTTTAGCTGTGGTTTGTTGGCTTAGTAAGAATAATACGTTGTATTTTTCTTTTTATTCAGTTATGTCTTCTACACCTACTTTCTAACTTGTCTGTGCTGCTGCGACAACGTAATTTCCCCAAGGGGATCAATAAAGTTGTATCTTTCTTGTCAAATGTGTGTCATATGCAACTTCCAAAGCAGACTACATATGAAAGAATGTTCTTTTTCTCATTATGGGAGATTGTGTTCAGTGTTTCCTGCCTCTAGGTCCTCAGCCTGCTGCTTTGTCTTGCAAGGTGAGCATATTTTGCATAACATTTAAAGCCCTGTCTGACACATTCAATGTCCTTGATCACCTGATAAGAGGAACAAAACGAAAGAGGTTTGGTTTTCCTCAAACAATAAAACAGCATGCTCACGTTGAGACTAATGATAGTGATTGTTGGACCTAATGTTGAAGGTCAGTGTCTGTGTGTGTGTGTGTGTGTGTTATGTCTATTTATATGTGTGTGTGTTGTGGTGTCTGTTTGTGTGTGTGTGTGTGTGTGTGTGTGTGTGTGTGTGTGTGTGTGTGTGTGTGTGTGTGTGTACATGTGCAAGCATTGTCTTTCACTGTTTTCCTCTGTATTCGTGTCTCCCTATCTTTAAATGTCTATCATTCCAGATCACCAATTCAAAATACCTCCAGTCCCTGATAACACAACAGAAATGGACAGGCCGTGTTTCCTGCTGTCTCTCACAGATGCTCATAAAGCAGGATCTGGCCCCGTGTTTCATAATGTGGGTCCGCAGGCTGGCATGTCTGCCAGCCATATCTAATCTGCATATCAGATTCTTTACAGCTGCTACAAAAGGGCCTCAATGGAGATGACTATCTTTCTGCTGCCCATTGTACTGGTAGATACGGTAACGCTCTGCTGGTTTTAAAAGGAAACCTATCAAGATGTGTCCACACAACATTGCTGTCTTGTTCCTCCTTTGCACGGATTTAGCTGCAGGGCCACGGCGAACTCTGTATCCTCAGGAATGTCAAAGGATTATGTTGATAAATTACGTCAAAGGCAGTGAATGTATAC
The DNA here is from genome assembly GCA_900302305.1 of Polymixia japonica. Classification (NCBI taxonomy): domain Eukaryota; kingdom Metazoa; phylum Chordata; class Actinopteri; order Polymixiiformes; family Polymixiidae; genus Polymixia; species Polymixia japonica. Next base: position 5,808 of record OMKK01005581.1, on the reverse strand, counting down.
AAATGGAGATGTACTACAGACAAATTTCTACTGGTCTTAGAGGGAATATAACCTGGTTATCGCTACTGATTCAAACAATAATGCAGGACTTTATCGTATAATAATATGCTTCCCTTCATAAGGGCAGACGCTTGACAGCACATTGACAGTAAAGCCCACAATCACTTCCACAAAGGTCGCCAGTCTTACAAACGATGGACCCACCCCCGGCACGTGATGTAGTCCAGCAGGGCGTTCTGGATACATTCTGAGCACACGATGAGTCTGTGAGTTGTGTGTCGCCTGGCAGCTTTCAGAAGCCCCGGTCACTCCGCATCTCATTAGATCTAATTGGCTAATTGACGGACATCCTGCTGCCCATCAGCCCTGTTTGTCAGACAACAGACAACAGACAACAGCCCCGAGCAACCCTGCTCTGGCCTGCCTTGACCTGACCTGGTCCAGGTGAGGTGTGGAGGAGATACGGCCCGGGCTGGCGTCATAACAGACCCGCTCGGAGGCGGTACAGATGCAAAAAAAAAAAAAAAAAAGAGAGACCGTAATATTGGTCACAATGCCGGTGTCACCGTGTTATTGCTTTAAAAACACTACGGGGAGCAGAAAAAAAAACAGCGAGCTCAGCCGACGTGCCCTTATTTCTGCTGACACAAAGGGAATACTCCATTGATAGGCAGAGCAGTACAGGCACACAAAGAGACACACCTCACGTACGCAGGCACACAGAGTCAGACAGACAGTTACACATACGCACACTCACACTTATCAACACCTCGGCCTCCCCTCCTCCCTCCCTCCCTCCCCCCCTCTCTCTCAAA
>OMKK01005580.1:14983-26097 GCA_900302305.1 Polymixia japonica | reverse complement strand
ACAATAATGCCTCCTGTAATTTGTTTCAATACTTGTTTTCTAGTCTGAGGACGTGAAAAAGGCCTGGGTGAGAATCATGATGCCTTGTTGTCGCCCATCAGAGGACAAAAGTACAAGTACATGCTTGGAACAAAATGAAATGAGTAAAATTCTGTACATCTGATCCAACAGTATTGCTGTGCCCAGAGAAATGTGAGGACCACAGACATAGACCCAAACTCAAAAAGAATACTTCCGCCATTAAAACCATACGATGATTCTCATTCTCATCACTGAATCTGGACTTACAGAAAGCAGCTCAAACTATTTTGCCAAGAAACGGAGTGATCCACTTATCCTGCTATTATCCCATTATACTGACCATTGAACGGTCCCTTAGACACTCATCATTTTAACCTACTACTCCGAGTGCAGAGGAAAATATTTCGAGACAATCACATGCAGATAGACTTTCAGCGAAATGGTCAGTTGATGAAGTGTTTGGTTTGAGATTGCTCCATACAGTTCTGCCAAATTCTGAATATAATAATGAATGAAAACCAAGTCGACCCTAACCCTGGACTAAGGATATTCCTTGTGAAAAGCAGCCAAGGAGCTAATCGTAAATGTGAAATATTTTACAACACAGAGGTTGATATGCAGGAAGCATCGCAGCAGAATTCAAGTGGGTGCCGTGTAGAGAATCCCCCAGAATGTAGTAATATTGGTAAAAAAAACAAAGTACTTATGCGTTAAATAAACACATTATGAACAACCAAGCATTTCTTCGCCTCAGAGTCTATCCAAAGGATTGAAGAGTTTGCGTTTTATTACGGTGATGATGCTTTTGTTTCTCGTGTAGCCTAGGCTACTGCTCATTTCAAGACATATACAGAGGCTTATTTGAGGGGCAGGTTGACGAGCTGCCACAGGCCAAGTTTTGTCATTTCTTATTGCCAAGGATATGGACCAGAGCCAAACCTGACGATACTGTATAGGACTTACTTGACTATTCCTGTGAGCAAAAAAAATAAATCTGTGTTCCACTATGATCGAGGAGCACCTCTCTCATCTTGCACTCCTCTTTACAGAGAGAGAAATAACTGAAAATATTGATCTGGACGAAGTCATAGACAAATTTGCTTAAATGAAAACAAGACAAATTAATTTGTAGGCTTGTTAGTAGATTTGCAGGCTTGTTGGCCGATTTGCAAACATTTTTGTTGATGTTGTTGATGATGCGTATGAGTTCATAAATAAATAGCCTATGTCAAATTTTGGCTGAATGCTCATTTTGTTGTTGTGATAGATCATTGGGAATCACCACTGCATTTTCAGTAATAGCCTAATAGTTGTGTATTTTAACTGTAATACCAACATGCTTTGGTTGGGTAGACCGAGATCTCATAGCTTGTACCCGTATGCATGAAAGGCAAGCTCTGCCCTTGGCAGGAACACACTGAGCCTTTGACCTGCCAGCATTCATTCTGTCTCTTTAGAAGGGCATGCAGGTTGAGTAAGTACTGGCTTTGCTTCAGACTATTGGCACAAGGAACCCCAACCTGGATACATTGGACCTATGCCAGGCCCAAGAAGTCAAATCAGTCCAAACTACAAAGAGGTGACTTCGGACCGGAACAAACTAAACTCTTAAAGGCCAGCACTCTTCTCCCCATCCAGATATAGGGATAGTGTATTGCTGACAGTTAGTTATCCATCGCAGAGGTTATTTACATGCTAGGCTATATTAAATCTGATGTGTGTACATGTACAATGTGTACATATTTATATCAACAATTAAGCAAACCTACACCACCACTACTTTAATTCATGATGTAGAATTTAGGCTCAATCCATTTTTATTTTATTTTCATTTTCTGTTACCTGTTTCTCAGTACTCCTGCACCCAGGAGACCATATACTGGAAGCAGCAGAATGCTCGCATGGCTGTGGGAGCAGCACTTCACAGGAAAAAGAAGACCAGCAAGGCTGCTCCTTAAAGCACATAGAGCGATCTAAGTGGTCATATGCGAGAACTGCATACTGTCATTGAGCAGGACACTTGTAGCCATTCCGGAGTTTAGCTCAGAAAGTAAAGCTTTTGTTGCATGAACCCCTAGACTCTGCAACAGCTTGCCCCCGAAATGTAGTGAACCAAGTTTAATCTTTGAGATTGTGTCTTAAAACAAGGGTTAACGTTAACAAGGTTAGACTATTTTGTATTTGTTTTCATTTTATGCATTTATGTAGTAGTTTTAACGCGTATAGGTTTCGTTTTTAATTTGTAATGGCATTTGAAGGCTAAACGTAAAATGCAAGGCAAATTAATTATTACATTAACAAACAAATAAATAGCGATAGACAACAACAGCAAACAATAAAAACATCAATATTAATATACTACTAATAATCGTAATGATAATAACAATAATCATGTGATTCTGTGCCAAACCTAACGTCTTCTTCAATGAAAAGAGGTTGCTCCACATCTGGAGACATCGAGGGACATAAAGTATACACCCTATATGACATTTAATCCCGTTGTTATGTTTGGGTTATCTGCTAATGTAATTTTAATGATGGCAATTACAAACTGAAAATGATTTTGTATGCCATGCGCCTTTACGCGCGTTGGTTCCTTTAAGAAAAGCACCCGTGAATGAATTTGAGCTGCTCTGCACTGACGTAAGGGACTTGGTGAGTTTGATGCACCCAGCAGGAAGAGGCAGATAACGGTGATGAAGACCAGACTCAACTGCGGGAGGATTATCAAATCCCCCCCTTTCCGGTCATTTTTGTGTTCTGTTATCCAAACATCCAACCTTTGGTGAAGATCTTTTAAAATAGCTACAGTATATGTGCGTTTTCGATCGCCGCCCTTTTATGTGCACATCCTGTATTACTTTTCATTTTTAGAATTGTTTCTAAATTCCATGCCGACAACGACGGTTCTTGGGACATCGTTCGACAAACTAGGATGACATTGGACTTTGGCTAAAGATATAAAGTAATGACATCGCCCTGTGGCACTATTGGCTCATTAGAGAAACATGCATCATAACAAGGGGGAGCAATCGTTAAATCCAAGTCGTGAGCACCAAGGGACAGCGCAGGACAGCGATGCTCCCAGTCTGGGGAGCACTTCGGGCAGCAGTCCCACTGAATTCCAGCAACCTGCTCATCCCAAAGTTGAGTTCAGACGAAATGCGGTCACAGATGACTACAAAATAACCTCTCAGGTTCTCGGTCTGGGAATCAATGGCAAAGTTTTGGAGTGTTACTGCAAGAAGACGGGGGAGAAATGTGCTCTCAAGGTGTGTGCGTGCGTGTGTCTGTGCGCGCGTGTGTGCGCACGCGTGGTTGCTGACCAATTATCCAATTATCCAATCTTTGACCTTTATGATTTAGATGGCACTTTTGAGGCTATCTTTCGCAGATGATGGAAAGAACGAGATGACCCATCAATTATTAATTTTTTAATTAATTCTTCCTCTTCCCCTCATTGCAAAGCTTATACCACCATTTCTTGTTCTGAGTAGAAATTAGTAAATGTTTTTACTGGAAGCTTTTTGAGTATGTGTAGATTGTTGTCAGGTAATAGCTTGAGAGCGATGTGTGAGATTGATGATACCAAATTAGTAAATGACACAGATCAAGTGTCCTTTTAGCAATGAACTACCTACCAGCTACCATTTTAAAGTTGAGCTGATTACACTACCTCCCAGACAGTGGATGCGTCTGGAGACAGTGATGTGCTGTCTGGGACACTTGGACACAATATCCATTCTGCTGTGATGGCTGTTGTGTGCACAAAGACCTGCTCTGTTAATGTTTTATGTAATAATCTATTCTTCTAACCTCAAACTAAAGCGTAATTCTGCATCATCAAATCTACTCCAGAAACATGCATATTACACATTCATATCACATAACATTGTGGTTTCGAAAAGCAAGTAGTGAAGTATTGGACTCTGGTAAATTCAGAGCTTTTAGGCGCCAGCAAAGTGTTGAGAGAACAAAAACAGGAAGAGAAACCCCATGGCTGTCTCCACGCGTTTCCTTTGGAAGGATCTTTAGGTGGTGAGCCTCATTTATTTCTGTCAAACTAAAGACAGAATGAAATGTGAGGAGATATGTCTTGGGAAATAGTCTTTTTTACACCCCTCTTTCCAGCCCCACTTCATGGCTCTCTCTTTAAAGGTACGGCCTAATGTACACTAAGCTAAATGCATTTTTGAAATATAGCTCATTTTTAAAGTTCCCCAGGGAAAATTACTGAGTTAATGAATATGATTTAATGGTCTTTATAGTCCTGTGATGGTGACGTAATCAGTGAGTGACTTGACAGCGGGGGTGGTGTGTGTGTGTGTGTGTGTGTGTGTGTATCCGTGTGTGTGTGTTCTGAACTCTTCGTCCACGTCTGAGATGAGCGACAAAAGCTTTTTAAAGCTTTTAACATGCCTAAAGCTTGTGTACTAAGGATCGATTCCTAGACATGTAGCGCTTACAACCTACAGGCATAAACGTATACTTTCAGATGTAATAGCATACATATATTACAATGAGCGACAGAACCATTCGAACATTGTCTATTTCTTTGTCTGTGGTGCTCTAATTCTGACCCCTCTCTTGGAAGATTCTGAATGACACTCCTAAAGCCAGACGAGAGGTGGAGCTGCACTGGCGAGTGTCCGGGGGTCCCTACATTGTACGGATTCTTAACCTGTACGAGAACATTCACCAGGAGAAAAAATGCCTCCTCGTCATAATGGAGTGGTGAGCATCAACCGACACTACACAGCTTTGCCCGCTGCAGAATTATTAATTCATTATTAATGATCATTTTTGAGTTCTTTGTCGTTTGTCTGTTCTTGCTATTCGATCCATTTTGAACCATTTACTGAGTTTTTACACGATGATGTGGGTGTACGCTACTGGATGCTTTGGCTAATTTGTACTGGCTCAGAAGCTTGGGCCCAGTTGAACAGTAATTATTAAAGCACAAAGACTTGTTTTGTTGTCAAATCATGATTGCGGTGGAGGGCTCTGGTTGCTTGCCAAGAGTGCCATGGCTGTCCCACTTCTGATTTTTTTTTTTCATTATTCTTGTCTCAGTATGGAGGGAGGGGAGCTTTTCAGTCGCATACAGGCCAGAGGAGACCAGGCTTTCACAGAGCGAGGTGAGTCAGGCCACAGTTTTTATTGTCGGCCATGGTTTAAAGTGCTCTACGATTGTTCGGGTTTTTATATTGTGGCCTGTGATGTCAAATCCGTGCGACGTCTGTCCATCAGAGGCAGCAGAGATCATGCGGGACATCGGCACAGCTATCGTGTACCTTCACCACATGGACATTGCTCACAGAGATGTAAAGGTAGAGCGTTGCTGTCAAAAACAGCCAGAATGTAAATGCATATATTGTATTGAAATTTTGTGTTTGGACCAATTTGTATCAAATCTCTCTCACTGTTTTTATTTTCTCTTCCTTGCAAAAACACAACACAGCCTGAAAATTTGCTCTACACTACCGAGGAAAGTAATGCGACATTAAAGTTGACTGACTTCGGCTTCGCTAAGGAGACAACATTACACAACTCCCTCCAAACTCCCTGTTACACTCCATACTACGTTGGTGAGTGTTAGCGATGACGGTGTATGACTATAGTGTAGTGTAACCTCTGTTCAGTAGGTAGGCTCCATTTGTGGCAACAACATGGACATGCTATGGTAAGCAATTCGTGTAGTTACACTACGGTTATTACGTAGTATACGTACAGATTCAGGGTCATTCATCCTCGTGTCCCCACATGTCATGTTCCGCACTTGCCTGTACAGTGTGTGTGTGTGTGTCTTTGTCTTTGTCCTCGTGCAGTCATGCGTGTTTTACACTGTTGTGCGCGTGTTTACTTTGTCTATTTGTTCATTCAGCCCCAGAAGTGCTTGGGCCAGAGAAATATGACAAATCTTGTGACATGTGGTCTCTGGGCGTAATCATGTACATTCTGTGAGTATCATCTGCTTGTAACTGCTCGAACACGATGAATGGCTTATTCCTGTTTATATTTTTAGCTGTGTACTGTGAAGACAGCAAAGTAACTAATTTATTTTATTCTATTCTGTATTATCTAGGCTGTGTGGAGTTCCTCCTTTCTACTCCAACACAGGCCAAGCCATCTCTCCAGGCATGAAGCAGAGGATCAGGATGGGCCAATATGAGTTCCCCAACCCAGAGTGGGCTGAGGTTTCTGAGGAAGGTCAGAGTCCAGACATAATATCCCTACTAATGGCTAAGAGGTTTCAACATTGTGAAGAGGCTCAGGTCATGCCGCTTTTCAATTTGCTTAGTTTTGTGTGAAGGTACCCAGGAAAAGCGCAAGGTCGTGCATAAATGACCTAGTTTTCTATAAATTACAAACATTGGATTGTCCACAATAGAAAAAAAATATACATAACAGAGATAAATATGACACTATAACCTCAGTGTACCGCACTGACCCACTTACATGCTTTAGATACTGTGCGGGGAGCATCGCTTGAATCTCATCTTAAGGCAAACATGCCAAATTCAATTACATCATTTTAGATGTAGGTGAACGTAAGACTAAATGGTTTGTGTCAAATGCATAATGCTGTTTAATCTTGTTTTATTTAATGTCCTTGGGGCATTTTGTCTTATGTAGCCAAACAGCTTATCGTCCAGTTACTGAAGACAGACCCTAATGAGAGGATGACCATCGGACAGTTTATGAACCATCCCTGGATCAGTGTAAGTGAGCATTTGTTGAGCGCTGCGTCTGTCAGCACTGTCTTCCCCGACTAGCTGTCTGACTTGTGTATTTTTGTATTGACTGTGTATTTGTCTAGTTGTCTGACTAGTATTTTGTGTATTTGTGCACGTTTGTGTATTCCTACTGCAGCAGTCAATGGTGGTTCCTCAAACACCCCTCCACACCTCTCGTGTTTTGACAGAAGACAAAGAGCTCTGGGATGATGTGATGGTGAGTCTAACGGGCCGTAACACACCATTTGTTTGATTATGTTGCGAGAGCCGCCACCAGATGGCGGTAAAGCACCAGCTTTTCAACAGAGAACGTCCCTGGTTTATAACAGGGGGAATTCACCAGCGCTCTGGCCACCATTCGTGTGGACTACGACCAGGTGAAGATCAAAGACTTGGACATCTCCAACAACCCTCTCCTCAACAAGAGACGGAAGAGGCCTGCGCCTGGCAGAGCTGCAAGGACAGGAGATGGAGGAGATAATAGTGGAGGAGTAGGAGGGGGGGGAGGAGTGGTCTGTAACAGTCAGTGACTTCCAGTGATTCCCTGGAGAGGATGGGAAAATGATAACTAGAGCGTAATGACACTATGAGAGGATGAGCAAGCAATAGTTTGCCCTCCATAAATAGTTTTATTTTCCATCACCAGCACATAATAGTCTGATGTTATTCATTTTGATTGCCACAACATTTTTAATAAATTCTTGTGTTTTTTATGTTTTATAACCGTGCTGCGTCACTTTTGTACTTGAAAATATTTTTGTATACAGCGTATTTGTATCACTCCATATTAACTGGTAAAACAGATCGCTGATTGCTGTTATTGCTATTATAAGTGGAATAGAGAGTGGAGAGAACTAGTTTCTTCTTGGATGTAAACATGAAGTTTAAAATTGAAGGTTGTCTCACTAAGTCAAACCAACATGAGGCAAGAGTGCAGACTACTACCTATTGATGCTAAAGTTATCTTTGTCTACATTAACTAAAAGGCAATATAAATGATCTAGCAACCAGTCATTTGAGAGAAAGATTTTCTGTAACAATATACCTCTACAATTCTATTTCACTGCCTTTGAGAACAAATAGGCTAATGCAGTGCCATCTCCAGATAGATGAAGGAAAGATGCACAAAGATGCAGTTTCTCTTTTTCCAACAGAGTTGCATGCATACCTTCGGGGGATTCCGGGGCCTGGAAAACAGGCCAACAGTCTGGTTATATTATGATAGGTCACAAAATACAAAGAGATTGGAGGACTGACAGTAACTGATGTGTTGCAAACATATTTTATCATGCAAGTGCAAAGAAATACCATGACTCAATAGTTGACGATCTGTACTTTTACAGTACATATTGAGTTTACAACAAAATTAACCAATTCCTTTTTACTATCCTGATGCTTTTGCCACTGACTGTGTTCAGTTATTGAGTTGTAGACTGAAAATCTATGGCGGGTTTACGAGCACACGAGCTGCTGTACTGTACACTTACAGCAAATCAAACTGATTTGCATGAGGAGGCACCATAATGGAACATGTTTTGCATGGCAGAATTAATATCTCTGTAGAAACCAGTTAGGATCAGGACTGGACATGCTCAGGGTGAGTGGGTTTGGACGATATATCTAGAAAGGATAAAGGATAAACAAAGTTAAAGATAATAGAACAAGAGGGTAGAAAGTAAAAAAAGTAGGACGTAAGAGATGGCATCCAGTATGGACTCAGGATGCCCGGTGTTGAGTGAGCTGCTCTCTGTGCGTGAGAAAGGCCTCCTCTTCACTCTTTTGGGACCCCAGTGTAAGGTCAGTTCAATTAATTCCAGTCAATTTGCCAGAATAGTGACTATGCTTACGTGCAGTACAATATTTTATTAATATGACAAGTTTACTTGTTTGAACCGACCTCATGTAAAAAAGCTTGGATGAGAGTAACCTAACTGATCCATGTCTGACTGAAGCCTCAAAGTGATCAGATTGTGTTTTCTGGCACATAATCAGTAAATCCAATAGATGTAACAGTTGAACTAACTTTCAGCCTGTATGTAAACATAGTCACTGTCTGAGACTAGCATGTATAGTTTTGTTTCATTATTTCTTATGTCTTCTTTTTCCTCTCCTCCTTTTGTTTTTGAAATGTTATTAGAGTTATTAATCAAATGTTTAGATCACAATTGTAACAATAAGGAAATTGGTCTTGTAAAATGACATTTTTAAAAGTAATTATTTGCTACTATTAAGTTGTTAGTGTGGTCTAGTAGCTACTAATGTAATTTTAATGATTACACCGTATAAAACCTATCTATCAGTAGTATACTCCATCACACGCCTGGTACAGGGCTGTGTGTGACGCCATACAGGCTTATTTGACTTGACTTTAGCTTTGGCTGGAACAAGTAACACACCTCGTTACTGGATTGGTTGCAGCTGCACAACTAGGCGATGAGAAATAATCACTATATTTGCCAATTAATATATTGATTTCTAAATATGTCATATATGGTAGAAAGATGTTCATATACAATGTTATTATACAGTATATTGGCATTATATATATTTTATTGTCATATTGTTGTATGAATGTGAATGTATTTCAGATGGTAGCCTCTGCAGTAGCACAGGTGCTAGTAGCCAGAGACACACAGTCTGGGACTCAAGGCTGGAGTTGTTGGGGCTGTGGAGTGGTGTGTCTTATTGAGGATCACTCCATGCACTCCTACTTTCTACGCCTCTACTGTGTGAAGGTAACGGGAAGTAAATAATCAGTTTGAAATATTTAAGCCACACCACTGCATTCTGTGACATAAGTGGAGAAAAAAAACAACCCCAGAAAACATTTGATTTTGTCCTCAGGTTCATTTCGTTTTTATGGAAGAATGTATATGATCCTAGGCATGTCATGATAATAGATGACTGTGTTTTAAAAGCAGGAAATACTTTGCAACATCTGGCATGATGCCCATTGTCTTGTTCATCCAGTTCTCTGTCTACGTGAATCTGCATTTTTCTTGGAAAACAATACAGAATCTTGTCTTGATTGGTGTGTCTGTACTCTTCCTGAGGTAGATCTTGTGAAAAGCCAATAACAGATATAATAATCACTTTACTTCCTGTATACACAGCGAGCCAAGTTACTATGGGAGCAGGAGCTGTACACTCCATTCAAGTACAGTACAACTAGCATGTTCTTCCACACTTTCCCTTCAGATGTAAGCAACCTCTCCCTCACTGTTAACACATTTTGTTGTTTTTTTGCTTTGTTTTGTAAGGTGTCCATCGCCAAGACCCTTATCCTGACCTTGGTTATGCATTCACATGATGGCCATATAAGTAATTCATAATGACAACAACAGAGTCACTTAAAAATATAATCTAAAAATATTGTTCATAGCTTTGATTGATATTTCCTTTTGTTTTTTATTCTTTAAATAGTTATCAGTTCTTTGTTGCTTGAGGTGATATCAGTAACTTGCTTTTGTTTTGATTTCTCTACTTTGGTATCATAATTCTATACGTACAAACTGATGATAACTGAATAATAACTAATAACAACGTTGAAGATATTATTTTCATGATTCTTCCGTCATCTTTTTTAGGAAGTAATTTTGTCTGCTACAATAATAGGTCATTCTTATAATCCCTTTATTGTGCCAATTGGTTGATTTGAAGGTGTCATCATGGGCAAAAATGTTAATCAACATTGGCTTTGAGTTGGTTTTAGGGCTAACCTGATGGCTTGTTGTGTTCACACAGGATCACCAGACAGGTCTGAACTTTGCAGATGAGGCAGAGGCAGAGAGATTCCGTGAAGCAGTTGAGAGAATCCAAAGAACCCAATGTTTGGAGAACAACACAGAGCCAACTGACATGTCAGAACACACGGATATCAAAGAAGTGCCTGCTCTCTCCGAAGGCAGGCGGACTCATGGCTAATTCATCGCTGTCCTTACTATCCCTCTATATTCTATTTCATCACTCTTATTGCTCTCTAATTCTCTACCATTTCCTTGTATGCCATTCTCTGTCTCCCTTTTTCCCTCCATTAAGAATTTTCTTCCCCGTTTTCTCTGTTCCAACCACTTATCTCTCTCTTTTTCTGTTCCTCAGAGAAGATGAGTGGGTGGGTTGGGATGACCTGCACTGACCAACTGGAAAGTACGATAAGCAAGAGACCGGAGCAGGATAGATCTGTAATGAGTGACTCAGATAAGTCAGGGTGAGCAATACATCACCAGATTCATATTATAAAGGTCACTAGGCGTTATTATCTGTTCTGTTGAATATATAATAAGGAGATAAAGTCAAGGAGAGAGCAAATGTTAAGTGAAGGGTAACTCTTGTCTCTGTTCCGCTTAGCATGAAACC
>OMKK01005561.1:4939-30333 GCA_900302305.1 Polymixia japonica | reverse complement strand
TAATAATAATAATAATAATAATAATAATAATAATAATAATTTGTATAGCACCTTTCATACAAGAATTGCAACCCAAAGTGCTTTACAGCAGTAAAATAGACATAAAATTAGCATAACATAAACAGAATAAAAGCAATACAAAAAATAAAAGGGTAAAAACTATGAAAATATATACAGTATAGAATGGGCAGAGTAGTCATAGAGTAAGTTTCCCCATATTATACAGCAGTATTTCTCTTTTTGTTATAGGGCCGACCAGTAGAATTTCAGTTTTGTCCTCGTTTAATTTTAGGAAATTATCCATTTATCCACTCATCCATTTATTTATTGCTAAGAGACAGGTAGTAATGGAGTTAATAGCTGCAGTATCATTTGGTTCAGTGGAGATGTACAGTTGTGTGTCATCCGTGTAGCTATGGAAACATACATTGTGTTCTCTAATGATGTCCCCAAGTGGCAGCATATATAGCGAGAATAATAGTGGACCGAGGCAGCTCCCTTGTGGAACTCCGAAGTAAGTGTCATGTTTCTCAGACACATGATCTCCAAGCCTGATGTAATACTTTCTCCCTTTGATATATGTTCTGAACCAGTTTAATACACAGTTGGAGAGAAGCTTTACAGATGATTAATTAGGATGTCATGGTCGATTGTATCAAAAGCAGCACTTAGATCCAAGAGGATAAGAATTGAGACCTTATTTGCATTAGAGTTTAGTCTGAGATCGCTAATTATTTTAGTGAGAGCCGTTTCAGTACTGTGGCATGTTCTGAAGCCTGATTGAAATTCCTCCAGGATGTTGTTTTCTTTAAGAAAATAACTAATCTGGACTGAGACTACTTTTTCAAGTATCTTGCTAATAAATGGAAGGTTGGATATTGGCCTATAGCTGGTCAGTGCATTACTGTCTAGGCTGGGTTTCTTTAGTAAGGGTTTTACAATGGCTGTTTTTAACGCATCTGGGAAGGTGCCTGTTTGAAGAGATGTATTTAGAATTTGTAGGACATGATTTGAGACACTGTCGAAAATCCGCTTGAAAAATGCTGTAGGTATAGGGTTAATACAAGAGGTGGAGGAGTTACACTCCATGAGTTTTATTCAGTTGTTCAGTTGATGAAATGCAAGTGAATACTCCCATGATTGCATCTTTTTCATAGGGTTTGCAGACACTCAGTTTACATCAGGAGTAATGCTGGCTCTGATGGAGGTTATTTTGTTATTGAAAAACAATGCAAGTTCTTCACATTTATAGATAAATATAGACCTATATCCAAATCAATTGAGGCATATGACTGAACAATCACGCTATTGTACGTTTCAGAAAAGTAAGAACTTTTCCACAGCTGCAGTAATGTTATTTTTGTGTATGTGACATACCCTCTCGGTCTTTCCCTGGTTTTAAGAGTGATTTGGAGTTCAGTAAACAGGAAGGCTACTCCCAATGTCATCAAACCATTTGGCCATACGTCACTGCCAAACCAAATCAAACGCCTTCCTAAAGTCAAACCATCAAAAACACGAAGGGAAATAAGTCTTTGAAAGCACCGCAACATTTACATTATTTATTGAATCATGTACAGTGTACAATAATATTCGTGCTTTTTTAAGACATCCTGGCTTATTGCCAATCATTCAGCTCAGGTCATACTGAAAAAGTCTCTACATTTTACATCTATTTTACATTTTCTGATTGTTCTTGTCACAGCTTCAAATTATTCAAAAATAAAGGCACTTCTAAAATTCACCGATTTAAACATCATGCAGCAAAATAACAAAAAACAAAACAATTGAAGGCATCTGGTGGATATTATCAGGGTACCTTGCAAATCTGTACTGCATCAGAAGTACCATTATCTGCCTTGCTTTTTCTTCTTAAGAAACTACAGAGCTAAAACGGCTCAAAAAAGAACAAAATATCAAATGCCTTTAAACAATCATGTAGATATTATAAAAAATTATATTTACCTGTGTTTTTTATTGCAGTTTAAATGTTCAATCATAGTGTGGTGTAGAATATGAAAAATTATGAAAAGAAATTAAAGGAAAATGTGTTTTTACAGCTTTTGTCTGCCCTGATCTAAACTGCAACTTGAAATAAATACACTTTTTAACTACATTTCAAATTAGTATAATTGTTTAATTCTATCGCACCACCTGAAAAAAGTATACATGTGTATTGGTAATGTTGAAATTGGTAATTTAAAGAAGCAATCAAACTAAGGCTGTACATGGTTTCTTTTAAGAGGCACTCCCTTATACAGGATTTGAAGGCAATAACTCTTAATATGAGGTATACAATTCACAATAAACATGTTCTACAACTAATACAGTATAGAATAGTACAGTATGTGGCCTGTGATAATTAATAGATGAGTTTATTCAGCATTGTCTTGTTTACAAATCTTAGCATTTCAAATCTGGACTCACTGATCACCTATAAAACTCAATTTTAATTCTCAGATTTTAGTTTGAAGTCAATTTAATATTGATTCAGGACTGTTGTGCAGACATTCACTTCATGTTTATGAATGCACACACACAATCTATTTAACAAACCACAATAGCAAACAAAGAGAATACAGTATATGCTATGATAGTCAAAGTCAAAGTGTTTATTGTCATGTGCAAATTATTTCACTGCTCAGAATGACCCCGTGTTATAATGTGCACATGACAATAAACACTGACTTTGACTTACTGACCCCTATCAATGACTACATTCATTCAGAAGTTTGCAGGTAGGATGTGGTATTTTCACCACTGCTTCACAATCTAACGGGTGGGGCAAGCCTGGAATTCACAATGCTGGTCCTGAGCGAACTGGTGATAGCTTCCATTTGGAGAGTGGGGGCAGAGAGAGATGGATAGATTGATAGATAGATGAATAAGGGGTTGGAAAATAGACAGCTAAGATTAAGATGTTCCATATGAAATATGAAAGGAAGTCAAGGAAGATTGTAAATACCTATCTCTTCTCTTTTATGCCTCTTTAACTACGTACAGTCGGTGGCATCTGCTGGACTGAAACCATTCAAGGACTCCTGTAGGCGAGACGGAGAATGGAAGTGGGATTGCCAGAGAGACGGAGAGACCAAGAGAGAGAGACGGAGAGACAAAAAGGAGACAGCATTGACTGAGATTCCAAAGGTCACAAAACAAACTGACACTGATTGTATTGTATGAGATCATCTTGAGAGGTGTTAGGGGACAAACCAAAACATTCAGTCTCTGTCCCTTTCCTCTCTTTAAAGTACATTAAATACAATGAAGATCAATTTGCGAGCATAAAACATCAGAGCAAGACCCACCCAAAAGATTTGTGTAGGGATATTTTGTTTCAAAACACTAGACTGAAAAGAGAAGGTCATTGGTGCATCAGAGCCCTAAACTTCAAGATATAAGATATTATAAATTGTATTTATACCTTATTTCTTCACCTTGCTTATTTTATGCTGCTTTAAAAAAACAAAAACACCACAAAAAAAAACAACCATGTAATGACCACTGACCTGGTTTTGAAGCAACTCTGCTCCCTCAGAGAAGTGCATGCTGGGTAAAGAGGGTGCTAGGGGCCAGCGAGTCTGTGGATGGTTACCCACACTGTAAAGACGAGGTCGCTTAACCTGGTCTTGACTAGACAGGGGAGTGAAGCTGTTCCGCCGGTGGAAGGTTGCCGGCAAAGCATCTGTTGGGACCTTATCCTGGTCAGCAAAGAAGGGACATGAGAGTTAATATGGTGCATGATAATTAATGTGTCTGTATGTATATCTGCCCAACTATATCTCTCAGAAGATAAAGGAGTGTCACAGTGACTGTGAAGAGCAATTGAGTGAGTGAGTGTTTACAAAGAAAGAAAAATACTGTGACCAACAGTAATAAATTCTAAGGCATTGTTATGGTTGGTCTCATCAGACAAGATGTTCTCACCCCCTCAAGGAGGCGGTTGCTCATTTAATGTCCCTACAATTGTGTTTATGTGTTTACACCCACACTGCCTGGGACATCTGGCTAACACACTAGGGGATCATCAGCACAAACTGTACAACCAGAAAACAAGTTAGTAGCTGAAAAGATAGGATATTATGATGGTGCCGTAAGCCAACGCTGGGACGGAAGGAAATGTTTTTTTTATTTTTTTCTATATTGTTATAATTCTAATTTCTCTGCTGTAATTGTTATTTATTATTACTTTTTTGTTAGATCCATCCTAAAGTCCTGTGGGAACAGACATATGAATTATCATATTTTATGTGATATTAAGTGCACACAGATGACAAAGCCATTAGATGAGTGGCTTGTCTCCATTATAAATGATATTGCATTGTGGAAGGTACAAGGTTTCCAACTTTCAATCCAAAAACAAAATGTTCTCCATGGAGTAGTGGTGCTTGAATTCACAGACTTTGGCAAACACTATGAAACAACAGAAACGTGGAGAAGAAGGTTGGCTGTCCAGCTTCTAAGAAGACGAATATGAGACAGAAGTGTCTCCTTTTTAGGGTGTTCCTTGGGGTTAGTGGACAATGACAATCACAGCAACAGCCACAAACTTACTAGTGGTCTGTCCCTATGAGTGTTGACAGCCTCCACTTTCAAATCAAACATGTCCACTTTACAACCTGGAAGAGTGAGACAAGGGAAAAGACAAAAATCACAATTCAACAAAGGAGGAGACCAAAAAAAACAGCATGACTCATGAACAGCTCATTTTGTTCCAAAAATAATGTCTTACCATATGCCACAGGGGTAAGCTTCAGGACAGTGTGCAGGGGACACTTCAAGTAGGGTAGGTCATCTGTGCCAATGTAAATAGAAATTATTTGTGCTACTGTAGCTACTGTTAAACATTTCCACTCATGTTTTCTGTGTGTGTGTGTCGTCCAAAGACACTCAGTCCAGACAGCAGCAGTAAAGAATGGGCTATATTTGGTCATGATTAGGTATCAGATCTGCATCACTCATTTTAACTGAAATCCAGGATGCAATGGGATACAATGCCAGTCAGAGGTTCACTATTTAGTGGCTGCGTAGGCGAAGTTAAGACTATGGTTAAGCCTTTAAAACAATTCCTTGCAGAGCCCCAGTTCCTTTCCTGCAAACAGCCCTCTTGTCTAGCCATTTCTATTTATGGTCTTCTTGACTTTTCAAAACATATTCTACTCCGCCCACCCAGCAGTTACTCAGGATCTGTATTTTTGTATCCATTCGGGTCTATTTCCACTTTTTTTTTTTTTTTTTACCTGCACTTTTGTCGAGGAAATAGGCGAGTAAACAGCGCATGACTGCCTGATGACAGATGACCAACACATTGCCCTGTCTTTCCAGCTCCATAATAACTGGCTCCAAACGCTGAACCAGGTCCTGGTAGGACTACGGATAGAAATAAGAGCACAAATTGAGTCTTATGGTCCAGAATTTGGTTCAGTCCATTTCAATTCAACTCAATTCAACAACTGCTTTTGTTGACAGCCAAGAAATGTCAAAAAAAAAAAAGAACCATATAATGCATAAAAATATAACACAGACCTAAAGATGTCTAGTATATAAGGGGTCTGTAAACCCAAAACATAAAACTCCTCGTCAATCGGCAGCACCCCACAGTGGGACAGGCTGAAAAATCACTTAAGGGGAGACCTTGTACCTCTCCTCCAGGGTAGCGGTAATGGTACTTGTCCTGGTCCCTCATGGCGAATTCCTCCGGGTACGTCTCCTCAATCATCTTGTAGGTCATCTCTTCACACACACCCTGCAATACAAAATAATAATAGTAATAATAAAAACAAATTGTCTAAACCTATACTATGCCCACTTTAGGTGCCTATTGGCCTGTGATGTAGTTCAGTACATACAGCATCTATTTCATTTAGGATCTTCCATTGTTCATAGGGCACCCCCAGTTCCTCTGCTGTCTGAATGGTGCGCCTCAGCTGGCTGGTCCACACTTTCAGATCTGACAGATGGTGCTCCTCCACGAAACCCTTCAGCGCTGCTGAAAACTGACAAAGAGAGGCTCTATAAGAGACTTTTATACAGTTAGTTCTAGTACGAAGCTTGAGTCTTACAGTGAGTGGACATAAATACAGAAACAACAGTATACTGAAGCATAAATAGTGGTTAATATTGAAAACAATTAGTATTGCCCCAGGCGTTTATTTGTTTCAACAACAGAAAGCACCTGAGGCAGGCTTAGTTGATGCAGGCTATCACTGAAGGTAGCCATTTCATAAAAGCATTCGTTTCTCTATCCAGATCTATGTAAAACTGTGTCTGATGTGTCTCCTGAACTTGGTTATAGATATTTTATCACTTAATTTCCATGTAAAAGCTAAACAGGTAAGCACAAGTTTCCTCTTTTTCCACATTGGCTACTTGCATTTTCATGACGTGCTATTGTGTGTTTTTTTTTTTTTTTTGAAGAGTATAATACAAGATTGCGGGGACATTATAAGTCACCTTTTTTCCTCTGTCAGACAGCTCAGAGTCTCCCCCGATGCGTCCCTCGACGTTGTGATGGCTCTCTCCATGGCGACACAGGTAAATGGAATGGGAGTGTACGTGGATGTTCATTAGGTAGTAGACTATCTTACTCTGGATGTAGTCCTGCACCTTGTTGACCAGGAAACGACGGCCAACATTGATGACCTGGATGAAGGACAGGTTCCTGGGGGTAAAAAAAGGGAGTGAATGAGTCAGAAAGTGTCTTGAGTGATAATTCATACACATCTCAAAGTCATTTAACAATGAATCTAGGGTGGGAAAGGGGTATCTTGTACTGTTTGATATGGTTTAAAAATACTAACAATCCACAATTCTGATGGTTTTGGGCACTCAGCTTACAGTGATCTAGCTCATAATGGCAGTAACGAGATCTGCAGAGAGGTCACTAAGAGCGTCAACATCTGTCCTTCCTTTTATATCCTGTAGTCCTAAAAATAAATAAAGTGGATTCCTGAAAGCAATTCATTCTGGCTATTCTTGTTGGCCAAGATATTCTTGCTTCACATAAACTCATGTCGCCACCTACTGGACAAATTATGGAAATACTTGTTTTTGTCACTTTAAAGACAATCCACAAGACGTTTGACACCTACTGTATTTAAAGCTGCTATGTGCAATATGCGAATATGTGAATTACAACCAGAAGCTGTTTCAGTTTAAAAGAAGCTGGACTTTTCCCCTCCCCTGCAGCACCTCTCCCCTGTCCATCAGAAAAGCCCACACGCTACAGCTGCACCATTGTGTTACCTCATTCGGCGATAGATAGTGATTTAACAGACATTTATTTAAATGAAAATCTTCAGAGATTACCACCTTAAAGAAAGGCATTTTCATTAAAAGTTTTGATTCTTGAGGGTTTCCAAGAAGTTGAGGGACATTTTAGATACAACTTATACATAAAGATTAAGGTACCAAATAAGTCAAAGATGGAAAAAGGTTTCCAAAATGGCCTGAAGTATTGACTCTTATCAAGGCAAGAATGCTGGCACTGTCCTTAAAGCACCTTGTCGCTTACTTGTCATGTTCATCTGGATCTAAGGGCTGGTAGGTCACTTTATAACATTCTATTCTTTTCAGAAAATCTTCCATGACACTTTCTCTGTCTCTCTCTGGGTAATCTGGGCTGGACACCTTCACATCCTTTGGGAAAGAGAGATATATAGAAACAAATTCACAACAGTATCGTGTTAAACAATTCCCGGAGTGTAAAAAAACTAAGAAAGTGTGTTTGTAATTAAGCCTCTATTTTTTGGCTTCACTTACCATTATATTTGTAGCAATGACATCTGGATCGTCACACACTGACTCTACAAAAAACACCTGCAAAAAAGACTTAATACTTCAGAAATGTGAGCTAAAATTAGATGAGCTATATAAAATCTTTACTTTCATTCTAACCTTGTAAGCGTTATCCTTTGCAAAATTAAGGATCAATTCCCTCCTTTCTCTGGTGGTGTTGGTGGCATCAAAAACCTGACAAACGACGAAACATTCAGACCAAATCACATTGCATTTGATATTTATTAACAGAATATAAAAATGAGTTGTTAAAATATGCTGTGTCCTTACTGCAATCTGGCCTCCCTCCTCGTTCAGATAGGCCTTAACATCCTGCAGCGCCACCAGAGCACACTGTCTATAAAAACACCATCAGAATACAAGTATTGTAGTTACTCAAGTTTCATGCCTTTAACACATAATATAATTCCATATATTGTAGCACCAAGCAATTTAGGGTAGCAGTTGACTGACTATAAAACCAAATCAGTCAACATGATTTGTCTGGATCCAGCAGCATGCCTTGTAAACATCACCAGATTTTTATTGGGCCTACCAATTAAAATTACAACTAGCCTGTGGCTAGTTATACATGTTAGAGGGCTCATTTTTGAAGAGAAATCAGCCTATTATAACAATTCTATAATAGACCCAGGTAGGTATAGAGGAGGACTCACTTTCTAATTTCCATTGCCTCTTTATTGTCATGTCTGAAGAAGTCATAGGACTTATATGATTTCACTGCTTCTCTCCTATAAACTCCAAGGTTAAATACTGCAAGAGAACAAAGGATAGTAGTCAGACCAAAAGAAAGTGAGACGATCAAGTTAACTATTGTATGAGTCCCTGAAGTCGATGCGGTTAAGACAAACCAGTTCTTCAGCATTCCAGTAATGTGACAACATCATAAACCTCTAACTACAAACTGACTCTTATGTTTGGTAGTGTTGACTACACACTACTGCCTTGGGCATAACATTTTCACCTAGTCACATTTTGGATGCTATGGCCATTTTCCAACTTCACATTTGCCCTGAATACATTGGATTGTCCTGCGAGATACAGATTTTAAATTTAAAAAATAAAAGCTTTTTTCCTCTAATTTTCTTAAATGACTATTTCACAGGGCTCAGCAAGCTGAGTTCAATCTCAATGTGCGTTTATCTTCCAAGGACAGATCAAAATGTACAATGTACATGAAAAGCCAACAGGAATTGTGCACCCTGAATCATGTGTTGCCTCCATACTGACCCTTGGTTGGCACTCCAATCCAATTGAGGTAGCGCGTCAACTTCTTGGACATGTAGGTTTTCCCCCTGGCTGGCAAACCAATCATCACTATCACAGTTGGAGAATTGGTCATGTAGGAGGCCCAAGCTGAAGATCAACATATGCATACACAGCACACATGCAAGCTGGGTTATTATACTTTCATTCCACATTCCATGTCTTACATCCACTGCCTAAACACTAAGGTTGCTATCTGAAAAACGTCTGTTATTTTATGTTAAAGGTACTGCAGCCTCTAGAGTTTGCTAGTGGTATTTATCAACTGTCACAAAGCCAAACTGACGTACGATTGTTTACATTCATGACTGTGCGGTCGGACTGCGGTCAGACTGCTGCTGTCTTTCGTTGTGTGGTGTCTGTCGAAATGCCAACATGTTCACAGAGGAGGTAAAGTAAAATTGCCATACTTTTATATGCCGTAAAGCAAAACGTCACATTTCCTGGGAAATCCAGGCCGGTGGCAAACGAAATTGCATAGTGAATACAAGGCTTTTAGGAAACTGATCTGAACTGCGATTACTTCATTCTCCCATGGCCATTACACTATGCAATCACCAGACATGCTCTGTTAAAGCATAAAACTACATATAGTAGCTTTAAAATAACATAATAAGACTGTGTGCTATGCAAAGGTTCAGTGATCTTCACAACAAATGCTGCCACTTCGGGTCAGCCAGTGTGTTGATATTCCCTCTTTTCTAAACCGTGTTTACATTGTCGATTCCTCTCAAGAATCTGGACACCTATAGTGTGTGAGGTTTTTGATGGACAGGTGAGAGGAACGATGGAGAAGTGCCACAAGGGAGGGGAAAGGTCCAGCTCATTTTGAACTGTAATGCTTGTTGTTGTAATTCTTGCATATATCACACATGGCAGCATTACGTGTTTAGCACTTGCCCTTATGCTAACCCACAATTATATTCCTAATGCTAAAATGGCCCATTAATTAAGTGTTTGATAAAAATGTTCTTATTTTGATTGAATTATTTTTATACAGAATTTATTTTTTTCATGACCACATTTGGTCAGATACACACACACAGGGAGTTATTTTTAACAAAACAAAAATGTATTGTGAAATATTCAGTGTTGATAATTGACTCCACCTAGAAGCGGGTTGACATTTAGTTTTACATTTACATTATACTATCCTTAACTCCTCACTGAATGTTTCTCAAATAGCTGCTGCTTAGCAACCACCTTTGCTAAACCACTGCGACCTGCTTGGCTAGAATATGAAATGGAAAAAATAACTGGAATTCTTCTTTCAGTGTCTCCAAAAGGCAATCCCCAGTCAGGGCAAACATGTCCACTAAATATTGCACTTAGCAAGACCAGGCATGACTCACATTTTACACACATCTAAAACTTAGAGACCTAGCAGTCAGAAATAGTTGTTATGTACAAGCATTTGCATTACATTATCTTGAATCCACTTCACACTTGTGATTAAAGATTCCTCTAAGTGTACTGGCAAGTTAAAGTATTACTTATTTAAGTGCATGCACACACACACACACACATACATACATAAATGGCAGGTAAGGTGACACACCCTAGTGTTATGCTGCATACTCTGTTAGTTATCTAAAGCCAATGGAGCAAATAAAGAGTGTTTAATAGAGACTAGAAGATTGACAAAGCCAGTCTTGTGTTATATAAAGGAATGTTTTCATTTTCCTGACCTTCTTCGAAGGTCATGGTGCAGAGGTTCAATAATTAATCAAGAACAGGTTGACAATGTGTTAACATTTCACCAGAAATGTGTTAACATTAAAACCAGAGCAGAACAGAGGCAGATTAGAGCACAGGAAAAACAGACACACATTTTTCTACTTACAGCATTTCTTTTCATTGGGCCTGAGCTCAGTTCTCTTCCCCTCAACTGAGCTCTCTGATGCCGCTGTGGATCTGTGCTGGCTAGTGGCCATTATAGGTTAGCAGAGCAGTCCTCCCTCGGTGTTCTTATGTCCTGTAACGGCTGGATGGGGGCTGCAAGGTCAGGTCAGTAGCAGGGTGAGGTCAGCATCTCTGTTGAGGACCGCATGACATTGCTCATCAAACATAGTCTGGTAATATGCTGTAGCATTAGACAGAGTATGTACACTAGAATCCCACCGCCGAGCAATCATATAGCAAACTTTGCTCCAGAGTTCGTATAATGTGCAAGCACAGATCACAAGCATCAGGATGAAATTCGACTAAAAACAATTGGTAACTAATTATCTATTTTCAGCTATTTGCCACGATCGTTTAAGAATGCGTTTAGCATCCACCTATTATATTAAGACAGAGTACATTGTATAATCTTGGCACACAGTGTTCATGTAAATCCTGCGGGTTTTACGTAGCATTGGCCTGCAGAGCAACAATCACATGTGTTCACAATTTATTTTTCTACAACTGTATTTCTTTCTTAGCAAGAAATAACTTGACTGCAAACCAAGGATGCGATCGTCAAGCTTTAACTCACCGAAACGACAGCAGGTGCCGGCACAATTAGTTTTCTTTGTCACACTTATTACATCGTTCCCTTTCCTGGCTGGGTCTGTCTTCGTCACTGTTTAGCTCCTCCCCGGCGTCTGCAGCTCCAGGAAGCCCTGCCAGGTCCCACAGTATGTTGCGCTGATCCAGGATCTGCTTAACCTGGCCTCCATCTCAAACTGTCCACGACTGCTTTTGTTTTCCTCTCGAGTTTCCTCTCCTAGAGGTCATTCGTCTTCAAGCCTGTGGGAGGAGCTCTAAACCACCATAAGACGTGGTGACGACGTTTTTGTCGTTGTTCATTAAAGGGGAGCTCCACAAAATTTGAGAATTCGTCATATTCCCGCAGTCTCGGGCTGGCCAGTCAATATTTTTCCACATCAACATATCTGTCCCAGAGCCATAAATCAGGCAACCACGGTAGCCTATGGACTGTATCTGAATTGCCTCATAAATGACTAACATCATTATAGAATGAAGCTCAGGGAAAAAATATTCTGTGGGTTCTACAAAATCAGTCACCTAAGTCACTGTCATTGGATGGTTCCATTATTAGTTCTGTGGTTTCTTGCTTTGAGGAAGAATTGTACATTTTTGCAAATGTGGAACTGATAGACCAGAAGAATAACATGAATTCTTAAATTTAGTGGTAGAAAATTATATGCCACAAATTTTCATTGCAATCACAGTTCTTTATTCTCTTAAAAGAAACTAGCCTCACAGTGTCTAACTAATACACCATAACATCAAACAACCCCTCGTCTTTAAGATATGTGCTTATTTTGTAAAACAATGTCCACCAGTAGTAGATAATCTAGAATTACATAGTTTTTGCTCATTTTCATAGTTGAATCACTGAGAGGACAGTTGCCATGTGTGGAAATGTAGCCAGCAGGATTGCCAATAAGGTGGGTTTTAAAGTCAGGTGGGCTTATGATTTGCAGGGTGTTCGTAGCCATCAAGCATACACATTGTTTACCCCAAAGATATTTATGGCAACTATTATAACAGTATACTGATGGCGTCTCAATTAAATCCAGAAAATACAGTAAATTCTGTAAGTCATTTCACCAAAGAATATTGCCATGTCCACATGGTGGCCAACAAGCATATCTATGTATTCTGCCACCAGAGTTGCCCCTTCTGGTCATTGTTAGTCCATTGTGTAGCCCTTTGAAACTCAGAAAGTACTGGTAAACAAACTGTCTGAAGATCCCTGATCAGGTCATGCTTCCTTAAAGTTCAGTATATGGGGAAATAAAGGGATCCAGCTTTCAAATGATATGAAAAGGAAAAGACTTTCCACCACTTTTACCTTCATGTACATACCCTGAATGCCTTATTGAGACTGAATTGTTTCTAATGCTTTCACGAGACCCATCTAAAGGAGTACTGATAATTCACTAGCTAAGATCTTTGTATGTCTTTGTATTGAGAAGGCCATGCTTTAAGAGATTACACAGTAACACTGAAGAGTCTAATGCTTATGATTTATTTGTCTGTAATATTAACTCAAGAGCTAATATTACCTATATAGTAAGGATGAGTGCAATATAAAAAACAGCAAGAATGATGACCAGGACATGTAGCAAAGGGATGTTTAATGATTTCTTTGGACAATGAAATGTACATGTCCATTGTTGATGTAATACAAATAAACAAATAAAATTATAAAACCAACAACCTGGTGCCATGTCAGCATTCCCAGTTCTAAGTCACCTATGCTTTGACATAAACTAAAAGTCCAAAATGGAGTGGAACAGGTTTTTGTGTCAGGAGAGTGATGCCAGCGTTGACCAGTAGAGGGAGAGCCAACTCTTATTAAAAAATAAAGTTTTTAAAAAAAAGTAGTGAGATTCAACCTACCCCTGTACACCAGCATCTACTGTGAGCATCTACTATGTCCCATGCCCCCTTGGCACTTCTAATACCACTTGAAATAAACGAGAGAGTAAAATTATGAGATATATGAAACAGATTGACTCCAATGCCATTTCTCTTAAATATCAAATTGTCTATACTCGTGGGGTTGGATCGGGACCGGGGACAGTTAGATTTCTGCATTGAATACACTACATATTGGTGTTAAAAAAACTCAGCGCATACGCAGTTCAGGTTGTGAATGGATCATAACCCCCCCCCTCTTAAAAAATACACCCTTCTCACTGATATTGAAATGCTGATAACCCAATAAATTACTCTGTGAACTTCATGCCACCGAGGCATTAAGAGCCTATGGAGCACCATCAGTTTCATAGAAGTCAACAGACAAATCTTAAGTCAACAGACAACTCTTTGTTGACCCCATGTTGGATACAAGTCACAAATAGTGTCATACAATGTTAAAATTTAAATAAAATAAAAAAATGTACCATAGTTTTTCAATCTCAGCAATGCATCTCTGGACAGGGATGGGACATCACGCTGCTAGAAAGGGGACCGAGGCTAAGTTCATTCAGCTTCAAGAGTCAGAATTATCAAACCCAATAGGATCAGTACTTCATTGTACCAACCTCGGTAAACTCAGTTTATTTTTCTGAGATAAGTCAATAAAATATTTGGAAGTGGCAGCTGTTGAGGTTACGAGCACGTGTCCAATCAAGTAGTGGTTATATTTTAAAGATAATAACTCTGTTATGGTTTTGACTGTTGGACTTTTGAGCGCTCACCCTGAGAATTCTATACCCATTCCCAAAACAACCGGTTTGTAAAAGAAACTAATTAAGGCTAAATAACAAGCCTTCACGTTAAGCAGCCTTATTGGAAATGTTATGTAAAATTATTTAAGCCTGGGTATGAGTCACATCTCCACTGCTGGCTCAAATGCTAGTTACTTTTATTATTGCTAATCCCATTTCCTTTCCAGTAGCAAGCAAACCCCCCATCCCAACACATGTACTGACACAGCTTTATGGAGTGGGAATGCTTTATAAAGTGGTGAATGTCTTGGTCCCCTACATCACGTGAGGATGCAGTGAAAGCTAGAATGATTGAGGAAACACACGTGGGCAGAGATGATCTGAGGTGAATGGAAAGTGCAGGCATCAAGTTCAAATGAGCATCAAATGCATACATTTCATACATTCCTCTGTAGCGCGCTGACTGGCCAGTCGTTTCTCACATCCCACCACAAAAATAAACAAATATAAGACTTTTAACGATGGTTATTCACAGACACAAGCAGCGTTGTGTGTGTGTGTGTGTGTATGTGTGTGTGTGTGTGTGTGTGTGTGTAGATGAGGGGGAGAGGCAAGTGGAGTGAATGATTGCATCAAGTGCTAATATATCATGACAGTACATGTACTCAGTCTATAAAAAACTACCTTGGTACTGAACACTGACCTCTTTCTAACAAATAATCTGGTATAGAACATTTACAAAATGAACATGTTAATAAACCAGAGTGTGATATCTATAATATATGCTACTGCCTTCCTCTGGTTCTCCGTGTTCCATACCTCAGGGGTACATCGACGCCATCTCTTAATTCATACAAGGTAAAGCTTACACACCACACCCGATGAGTGGCAGCCAAATACAAAGAGAGAACAGGAAGACTCTGTGGACAGTGAGTACACCTGCATGTGTGTCCTGAGTGTGTGTGTGGGTGGTAGCTCAGCTCGTAAACCAGGCAGCCAGAACCTGCCTGTAGACTCAGAAGTGACGGAGTGAGAGAGTAAACTTCTGGGATACCAAGATTCTTCAGCTCACAAGGATTAGGACGTCTTTATCCAAGATACTTGCACATTTAAGACAGTCTTGATATATTTTGGGAGATAATTATTATATTGTCAATAGTAATAACAATAATAACAATAGTATTAAATGTCTGTCTGTCGAGGTTGTTTCTGTCCCATGGCAGCCAGGAGATCGTTTGCATTGTTCTGGATAGATGCAGTGGCCTGGGATGCCCTTGGTTGGTCTCCTGTCATCTGGATGCGTGCCGCCATGAGGGACCAGCTTTGGTGTCCCTTGTAATTAACGCGTGTTCATCTCAGATCTGTTGGTGTGTTTGTGTCAATGAGTGTTTGGAGTGAGTTAGGGTTTTCCTTCATGGGGAACTGGTGCTGGTCCACTCTCAGAGGCGGGTCTGCGCCTCGGGGACGTAGATCTCTATGCTGTCGGCGCTTTCTGTGGCAGAGTTCTGTCGTACCGATGCCGCGCGTTTCGCCGCCATCAGCCGTTTCCTGGCTTCCTGCCGCTGCTTGTCCACAGCAGAGTCCACGCTCCTGTCCTTCCCTGCTGACAGCTTGGGCTTAGATGGCTTCTTTGGCACAGACGCTGGAGGCTGCTTCTTCTCCTCCTGAAAACAGTTGATAAAAGGAGTAAAAATATTAGGCAGTTGTAATGTTTTGGCCTAACTTGCAACCGATAATGGTGTCAATGTAATTCAAACTCATCTACACTGTTGCATTGTTTAATAATGAAAAAGACTGAATCCTTTGGGCTGAAGTTACAGCTTTAAGAACGTTAGAGCTGTAAAAACATTACCGAATCTGACATCAGGGATGACAAAAACATTCTGAGAACAAATGTAATACCTTTTCCACTGATTTCTCAGGAAGTTGCCAGTTGTTGGCTTTTAGTTGGTAGAGCTCATCAAACTTCATGCTGATGTCCTCTATAGAGAGTTGCAGAAGATCCCAGAACCCAGCCAGGTCCTGTGCTGTGGGTCGTGGGTTGGCGGTGACGTTCTAGCAAGAGGAAAGTGAGAGAAGATAGTGAGGCAATAGTCAACTTAGCAGCCAAATCCATACATCCAATCCAAATCAATATACTATATTACCCCCCTACATTTTAGAGCCCTTCAAGCAAAGGAGTGAAAATATCCTTAGTTAACTTTCAAAGATCATTTCATAACTGCATTAGAGTTGTAGCTCAGAAAACCCAACAGGGGGAGCAGTTGAGCAACTGAAGCTGAAGTAAAATCGGTCACAGTGAGTCAGACTACATAAATGATCAAGATTTCTTCTCAAAATGCAATACAAAGTTCCCCCCCCCTTCCACATGCCCTAAAACTAAGCCATGGGTGAGTAATACAATGGAAAAAGAGGCCAGGAAAGAATTGTGAGGCTAAAACACATGAATATGTTAGGATAACAATGTAAGGATCCAATAGGACCCGATAGTGCCACTCACCAAGTTCTCATTACAGAGCCCTCTGAACTGCTGGAACTTCTGGGACATGAGGAGCTGCGCACTGCCCACTGCACTGCGGATCGTCCCCAAAACTACAAAACACACGGAGGGGACATGGAAAACCATCACAAGCTGCAAAACATGAAAGAGAGAAAGCAGCACGGTGGCCAAAATTCACAGCCACGGGCCATTTGTATTGGTCTCATATTTCCTAGACAAAGAACCAAGGATCAAGTGCTTCTGTGTCTTCATGGACTTGTGCGGTATGTAATAGCTAAGAGAACTGTAACTGTAAGAGTTTGAGGGGGTAGCAATCATCTGGTAGACGTTCAGGTTGCCAAGTGCCAACATTAAAATGTGGCATTTACCTTATTTGTAACAGCAAATTAGATGCTCAGAAATCATTTCTAATCCATTTCACTTCATGGCAAGGCAACAAATGACTGTTCAGTTTCCTGCCTCCTATTTGCATGTCAAAGGAAATTAACCATTCAAGTCCTTAGGGAGTAGGGGGACATGATAATCCAATGGTCTGCTTCTATAGTCTGTTCCTTACTCATTCATATTTAAGACACTGCAGCGGTAGCTCTGTCTGAAAGCCTGAGCAGCAGTCGGGGAGATGACTCTACAGTGGCTCCATTACTGCTGAAAAGGAGCTCACTTCCACCGTAATGAGCAGCGGTGCTGCTAATCATTAGCATTAATGAGCTTCTCCTGCCTCGTCTTGCCCTCTCCACAGTCTACAGTGGCTACGGCCTGACCTAACCATCTGTTGGCTTGACTGATAGGGGCGTCATCATTTCAGTGCCAATGTCTTCATGTCAGTTCATGTCAATTGACAAGCTATTCACTGTAATTTCCTGAAAAATGTTACCTTCCAAGATCTGATGTTTTAGACTGCACTACTATCTAAAACCCGGTCACACCAATCTTTACGCAGCCCCGTGTCTTACCCTCCTCTGAGATCTTGTTGTCTTTGGTCTCCTGCTCCATCTGTTGGCACCAGCCCTCCATGCGGCCCATCTCTGCCTGCAGGAGCTTCAGGAACCAGTTTCCGTCTCGAAGGCAGGTGGGCGTGGCAGGCTGAGCGGTGTCTCCGTGGGCACTGCAGTTTCCGGTCTCCAGGCTGGGGTCTGGGGGCGGCAGGGAGGAGGGGTCCAGCGCCGGGTCCAGGGTCTCCGGCAGCGAGATGGATATCCTAGCGGGGACCGATGCGTGTTTTAGGGGCTGCTGTCCCGTGGTGCCGCCCTCTCCGTTAGGTGCGGCGGGATTTATTGTCTGACTGTTGGTGCAGCGGACCGTGTTATTTTCTGAGGGTGTGGCATCCTGGAACTCCGTCTCTGTATTCTGTCTGGAGGCCATGCTGCTGCCTCGGCTGAGACTGAACGGACACACAGGCACACACACATCAGACGCTGACAGACTGAGGCCATTTAGAGAACAAAAAAAAAACAAAAAAAAATAGGCCAACTAAGTGATGGGTCCAACATATTCCACAATAACAGTTTGAAGTCATTAGTGGGTCTGACTGACCAATACTGAACATGATGGGAACTGAGGGTGCAGTACTATCATCTACTGCAATAGAGCAGAGCAAGGCAGACAGCTAGGGACAGACAGTCAATGAGGAAGGGGGAGGAGAGGGTTGAGAGCAGCAGCAGGGGTCCAGGAACACTACGTAGAAGGATGATAGACTGCTGCCTTTAAAGTTAGTGTGTAGCAGAGAGGAGGAAGGAAGCAGTTCCAACAAATGTGATTAAGGGAAAATTACACTCCACTGAGCAGCATAAATGGCCAATTTCTCACAGTGTTCAGCTCACTACGGTCAAAACAAGAGTAAGCGGATGTCAGTCAGAGCCGTGGGCTGCTGTGCAGCTGCCCGTTTGCAGGCTGACTGCTGGATGACCTTGGCTACCGTCCCCACTGCATAGGCTATAGTTGTGCCAGCCTCACAAGCAACAGAGTTCCACAGTGAGAACGTGTGTGTGTTTGTCTCAGCCAGAGGAAGGCAGGAGGAGGAATGCAAGGGGATAGTAAGAGCTGGAGAACCGAGATATTCACTAACACAGAAAGGGTCTAAAAGTAATAGAGAAATGCACAAGAAACCTCACTAGTACAAAACCCGACACAAAGACATTACAGAAACTCTGCTAGATGGAAAAACATCGGTATTTATTATGGCAATACGTTCATTGTTGTGTCAAAGCACAGAGTGTACTTACGGCCTGCCGTTCTCCACTTGCACTCCAATCGACTGGAACTTTAGTGGGCTAGTCAGGGGGAGTGGCTCCTCTCTGGGGATTGGCAGAAGGCAGTCCACCTGTCAATCAACCATGGGCAACAGAAAGTCAACCTAAGGAAACCTCAATGCATGTGGCTGATAGCTGCCTTCTCCCAGCATGAATTGCATCCTGCCACAAGTGGCAACAGGGCAAATCTCACCTGGATTCCGATGGAGGACAGTTTCCTCTTGGGCTCAGCTTGGGGCTGCTCTAGGGTGACGATGGCACTCAGGG
The DNA here is from genome assembly GCA_900302305.1 of Polymixia japonica. Lineage (NCBI taxonomy): Eukaryota > Metazoa > Chordata > Actinopteri > Polymixiiformes > Polymixiidae > Polymixia > Polymixia japonica. Next base: position 11,128 of record OMKK01005561.1, on the reverse strand, counting down.
TGTCATTCTGGGACTGGGTAGAGGTGGTGGTAGTGGTGGAGGTGGAGGTGGTGGTGGGAGGGAGGTCACGAGGAGCAGGAACAGGGGGAACGGAGGCTGCAGCGGGTGCAGGGGCAGGTGCAGGGACAGGGGCCGGGGGCTGGGTGCCCTTAGCCAGAGTGCCGGTGCGGATGCTACAGAGGCTGTCAGAGGAATTGCTGCGTCCCGACTGGCTGTTGGCCTCGCTGCCACGGTCCAGGTAGGTGTCCTGGGCCGACTCAGTGCTGCTCTGCACCGTCACGGAGATGAGTGGCTTGGAGGCAACGCGGGGTGGGATGGGAGGAGGAGCCTTCCTACTGCCGACTGCTGACACAAACAGACAAAGAAAGAGGGGACAGAGTAGACATGGCGTGAGACACTCGCACGTCAGTGTCAAAGACTTCAGACAGCAGGAAATCAAAACTTGAATCAGTAAAATAGTCAAAAGGCAAAAAAATAATTGGAGAGCTTGGGGAAAAAGCCTGCATTGTTAGAGAACCAGCTGCTCCACAATGGGCAGAGGCAAAACACAAAACCATAAACATGGGCTACCTGCAAAAACAAACCTATTCTTTTTTTTTCTTTACCACGTCCTGCTGAGTTGAGCAGGCTGCCTCTATGTTTCCTGTGAACCTGCTGGTGTTTGTGTTCCACTGACATCAGTCTGTCCCTAGGGGACTTCCATGTGACTGTCACTCCTCACATTCCTCTCTCTCAGGGGACCGGTAGTGCATGTGCCTGATGGAGACGCACTGAGAAATGTCGAGGAAGTAATGGGACAGCACTATTTTCACCATTTACATCAACAAGCACAGCTGAAAAACACCTACTACTACTACTATGATTACACTATCATTATGTAGGTCTGTGCTTCCTTAGTGAAACAAAACAGTGAGCTTCAAGAAAGACGTTGCATTCCTTACAAACAGGGCTAAGAGGTTTGTTATATTTATAATAATAATAATAGTATAATAATAATATATACTGGTATGGCTTGAAAAGTACATAAATAGAACTCAAGCAGCACTACTATATAGAAATAATATGAGATTGGACCATTTTGATTAAAAATATTTAGAAATGTTGATGAAAAAAATAAAAAATAAATAAAAAGATATACATATATACACATTAAAAATGGATTAAAATAGGTTCACACATAAAAGCAGTTTAGTTCTTGTTTACTGTAATAAAATGTGCCAACAACCTCTCAATGTTTGGATGATCTTTATAATATTCAGGTTAATAAGCTAAAACCTTTGAACTGTTACACTCCTGAACACTATCCTCTAATAGCCTCACCTAAAGTTTATTATCGTAAGTTAATGATCAACAGACAATCTAAACTACAGGATAACACCAACATGACTGTCCTTTCAGTGACTCAAATAGTCAGTCTGCATAACCTTGTTGTTACATTCCTGTGTCTCTTCATAGACTGACAGGAGCCGTCAGCACCAACAAAGCCTTGCCTAGCAGCGAGCCTACACTAGTTTTCATGCTGATACCACAGTCTGACTGAGATATCAACCAAGATTCAAAACCCCTATACTAAAAACTGTCAATGACGCCCAAAAGGGGATTACCAGTGAGCAAGCAGGATCTGACTCACGGTGAAGGAATAGGACTGCTGCTTGAGGATGGCTGTTGTTCTGTCATCAGTGGCTGATTGCAGGGTTGTGGCGGCTAAAATGGGCTAACTACAGTACAATGATATGAAAAACCAGGGAAAAGCCACAGGCTTTCTACAGAGGCAGAGGGGATGTAGAGGGGGTTTTGTGTGGATGCTATTTAAACAGCTGGCTGGCTGGCTGGGATCAACAGATGTCTGACGGGGCTGGGAAAAAAGGCCAAGTAAGCAAATACTACAATTCTGGTTCAGTCGCTGCATTCCCTGGCACACACTGCAGGATTCACAAAATGCAGCTGACCTAAGAATTAATTTAAGGTCTGCTACTTTGCATTAGTATTGTAAATGTGACTTGTGCTTGTTCTCTCCAGTACTGACTTCGCTCTAAACAGCTAGCTAACACCCTGTAATTCCGAGGGAGCTGTACTTCCGTCACCAGCCAATGAGTCACAGCACTGTTAACCCCTCATTAAACAGCAGCGATATACACAAACACGGCTGTGGAATCCCATCCATGCAGTAGCAAATGCCACCCATCTCATTGCACTAATAACCGCAATAGTCTTTGCTCTGGGAACATGGTCAGCTACGGACAAAAGGAGACGTTGATTCCCTGAAAATGAGACACATTCCTGGAATAACTGGCATAGATGCATGACATTTCCAAAGTTAATTAATGTGCTATGTTGTGACCTGAGTTTGAACACACCCCTCTCTTGCATTTGTTGTGTCTGTGAGGCTGCATTGTCACTCTCTCACACACAGACACGTGTCCAATCAGAGAGACCATCTCCTGTATGCCAAAGCAACATCCACATTGATAACAAATCATAGAACGTTGGGAAGAACAGCCTAATTTATCAAAAACAAGCAATACAATAGGCCAAATATTGTGTACAAGATTTGAGTCATACTGAAGTGGGCTAATTGCAGATTACTCGCACCCTTAGCAAAGAGCACAATCCATTTTCCTGTCCCAGTTTGATTTATGCTGTCATGGTTGGCTCAATCTCCTCTACCTATGGGCTTGGTGCCAAGAGGTGATTACGAGGTGGATAAGCTGCCAGAACCTGGATGTCTGGGGCAGGGCCAGCTAATAGCCTACAGCTGCCCACCTTCTAGCTCTATCTCAGGTGCCTCCCAAGAGGCAATAAACCTGCCCACCACCCTGCCCTCAAAGCAACATGGATGCTTCATCACAATCACTGCCTTACCCAAGACCTTTTCTGAGAATGCTGTCATCTGCCTACTTGCTCAGTCGAGTATTTAGGGATAGGTGCCAACTAAGCATAAGTGAGAATTCGAATAAATCTATTGGCTTTGCTTGCCTTGGTCATGGCACATGACTGCTGGTGGAAGAGAAAGGTATGTGAAGAGCAGTAGTCTTATGGGTCTTATGAGTCCTTTGAGAGACTAAGGGTTTCAATTGCTCTGAGAGCGCTTAACATCCATTACAGTACTGCCAACACAGCAATGATCATCAAATGTTAACTAAATCCATCACTCACGAACAAGCAATGCAGTGACGGCCTTAGGATATACTCAGGCTCCATCAGCAGGTCTGTGTGAAAGCTATCAGATGACCACTAATGGGCTTTCTACAGAAGGCTACAACAGGGCCACACGGTTCTATATCAGTGAGAATTTTCACTTTTCACAGACACTGATGAAGGCTGGAGGGCCGAAAACGTTTTGTCTTTCTTTATTAAATATAATTTTAAATCTTTCCACAGTCGAGCAGCAACCCATTTCTTCTTGTATAGTATTTTCACACACTGCAATCTTCTCATAGCACTGATTATAAAAGCATTACTAGCTACCCTTTTTGGGTGAGCCTCTTTGCTGTCCCAGTTTGGGATTTGAGAATTTTACTCGCAGCTGAGTGTGTTAATTACGCTCTAGAGTGAACTCATTTGAAGAGGAAGCCAATGCTGAATAGTCCAATGCCCCAACTTACTACTGAACTTACTTCTGTCTCAATGAACACAACAGAACAGCAGGATGCATACCTCCATTCTCAATTCAATTTTTAGTGTAACGTGTTTACATATGAGCCAACGTCTATCTCACGTCAGGAGATAGTAGCAGAAACTCTGTCTTAGATTAGAAGCCTTACTAAGACACAGTGCAGCAGGGTATATAAAGTAGAGTAATAAACAAGCACACAAGGGATAACAGGTAGGACTGGAATGGGCAGGATGGACAGGACTCAAGATGAAGAAGGCTACTTGACGAGACAGTAAGACAGATAAGCTGGCATTTGTTGGAAAGTGCTGCAGGACAATCGCAGTACATACTGACAGGAAAAGGAGAACACTTACACAACTTTCAATGTAGAAAAGCTACAACATTAAAAAATAAATACCACAGATTGCGCTTTTAGGGTAGGATAACATAACTGGATAACACTACTTCATACTCATACTTCCTAAATGCAACTGCAAGGATTAATTGTTCAGGAAAAAAAACTAAAAGCAGTTCACCTAGAGAATAACAAGTCAAACAAAGACAAAATTCTAATAAATGAGTCCACATTTTACATTGTCCAAGAGTTGGTTTGTGCTTGACTGGCACCAAGATGCTCACACCTCCCATGGTTCCTAGTCTGGCCTGTTGGATTGGCAACAGAGTCTAATCGGCTGATGTTAAGACACTTGGCAAGTGCCTCTTATGTCAAATCCTTCAGGCTGTGAAACTGTGATACTCTGTCAGGCGACACAGTTGAGAAATGTTTCCAGGAATGGGTATCAAAATGAGAGACAAGCCAAGGCAAGAAAAGCACTACAATTTCTCCAAGTCAGTATTGTAATGACACCAAAACAATTCATTTTGGTACCATTGGCAGTCCAAACTATCGCTATTTTAATTATAAACCAATTCCATGTAAGAAACAACCAAACTAATATAAAGAAATGTGAACATCGCTGCACTGCTAGCAAAATAGGAATTGTATCTAAAAGTTTGTATCTAAAATTATAGTGTAATTTTTCAGATAAAATATTTAGCAAAATTGATCAAGTGGAAATAACACAGCTTCTATGTTTCTGTAGTGCATTGTGGGGCAAATCCCTGGGCAAAGGTTAATTACTACCCTGTTTAAACACATTAACTGATAGCTCTGTACACTTCCTTTGGAAGCCTGACTGCTGTTGACCTTATTGTGAAACTGAGTCATAGACTACCTCATCAATGAGAGTGAGCGTAAGACCGTGCAATACCATGGAGGGTGATTCATAGTCTATTCATGTAATACCTAGACAGACCATGTGTAATGTGGTTTAGGATATAATGAACATGCCTAGCAACACACATGCCTAGCTTCAAAGCCAATTCATGAGATGACACCCACCAGCCTGGAAAGCAATCTGTGTTTGAGGAATCTGGTTTCACAGTGAACTTTAAAAGAGGATACGATCTGTCCTAACTATTACTTAAGAGAACATTGAATGGAAATCATGTATCTATAGTAGTGTGCCAGTCAGGAAAGAAAGGCTGTATTTTCTCAACCAAAACTAACCAATTATGATCAATATTAAGTGAGATATACCAACTGCAATTCCATATTTTAAGTGTTATTCTCTTATTATATATGCTTTAGAGTGAGAGTGTATAGAGCACATTTTACCCAGAGGTGAAAGGGATAAAATATTTACAAAGTATCCTAACTGCTAAACTGTAAAGCTCTATAAGACAGGAATCTAATAAATTATTGATTATGTAGTCAGATACTAACACAAGCCAACAACTGAATCAGAACGGCGCAGGAAACCCACTGTGGTCCAAAAACAAAGTTATCGCACGATATGACTGCCACAGTACAACAATTTTTTATTTTATTTATTAAATAGCAAGATAACTTCTTCCAGACACTGAGTGATGAAATCAGTTCCAAGCGCTACATTAAATGTTAAATAAAACTAAACAAAAGTAACAACACTGTAATGTTTAAAACTTCCATCACTTATGTTGTTTTTATATAGCTATCATTACTCTGACACAGTGGGGTGAAATCACGCATGAAGATAGCGACGTTGGGGAAAAATCACACTCTAGTAAAAACAACAGATGATTGTAGAATTTCAGATGGCGTGGGACTAACTCGTTATGTTACTTGCTATGACATTTTAACCAGTTAACGTAGCTTGTCTTAAGGTAGCGCAAATCGAAAAGTACATAGTTACGCCTATAAAATTCAGTGATCAATGTTACAAATGTTATACACACTGGTAGTGTCGAAATACAAAATGTATCCGATTCGACTTCCCAGAACGCTGAAGTTTTTTTTATTTGTCGCTTCACAACTGAGGTTAAATCCGCGTCGGTATACCTTTAACGTTACTAGGCAAGCTTTGTAGCAATGAGATTTCGTTGGCAGGGCGTAGCTAACGTTAGCCGACTATGTAACCTACCATTCGCTAACATGTTACGTGAGCTAACGTCTGCTGCATCTGCAGTAACTATTGCTAACTAGCCGACGTGTACGGTTAGGTTAGCCTAACTAGCTGGTGTTGTGCCGAAATTTCACCCCCGGCCAGATTTCC
>OMKK01005486.1:4287-24305 GCA_900302305.1 Polymixia japonica | reverse complement strand
CCCCCCCTCCTCCTGCGCTGCCTGTCAGCAGGCTTTTCTCACAAAAGGTCCACTATTCCCACAAAAGGTCCACTTTTCCCACAAATATATAGACATATTTTATATCAAAATGTTCAGCGTTTTCTGCTGTCACTCACGTTTAAATATCTAAGCAATACGATTTATAGTTTTTGAGATACAGCTGTTTGTTTGAGAGTAGTGCACCACATACACACACATGGTGGAACGCTTTGATTGCCACTCTAGCAGAGGCTGGTAATTTCACACGTCGTCCTCGTTTTTAAACTGCCAGTTCGCCGTCAATTTTAACGGAATCTTAACATATTATACATCAAAATGTTCAGCTATTTCCGCTGATTCCTACGATGTCAATATCTAAGCCGTGCGACGTATAGTTTTTAAACAGCGTGTGTTTAAACACGACCATGTCTTCACATAGAGGACAAATGGAGACTTTTGGAAGGCACACAGCGCGCGCTCCCCTCTACAAAGCAGGTGGAACGGTAGTCTAGTGGTTAGTGCTGTCACCTCACAACAACAACGTCATGGGTTTGAATCCCGGGCTCACCATCTGCTTTATATATTTTTAGGAAAAACACTATTAAAACACTATTTTATGTGTGAATTTTAATAAATAAATGTTTAAAAAAATTTTGCTCGCTCGCTCGCATAAATTTGGAAAAGGTCCTGTTTTTAGGTAAAAAGAACCCCCCCCTACAAAAGGCTGGCTACGGCCCTGCTGTTAAAATAAAGAAAGAATCATTTGCAGAATCCAAATATACTTCCTCTTATAACAATTTATTTCCAAGCAGAAACGTATTTTTTTAAAAGGTAAAAATAAAGGTTGCACTGTCCTTTCAACTATGTAACACTTTAAAGTGATCAAATCTATTAACACCCTTCAGTCCTTATATATGAGATTAATATATTGTGTTTTTATTATTTGATGACGGATAGGACCGTATCGGACCAAGATGGTACAAGGAAGAAACGTTTTGTCTTATTTAGCCCAATTAAATATTAGTGTCAAAAAACGAAATATCTGATGTGAAATCTGATGTGAACTGAAGCAACATGGAAACAAAACATAACAACTAAATTTAATGACTAAAATCACGTCATTCATATACAATTTCATTGTTGAACTCTAGAAAAATGTTCATGGATTTTAAACAGATTTTTTAATTGCAGTGATAGATGTTGACGAGAACAGAACAGCCTGTCGATAAACAACCAACCCTATAACTTATAATATAACAACCTGATGAATCCACAAGCTTGTGTTTAACCATGCAACGTTTTCTCATGTGTCCCATTTTTAACTTTGAAGTCTAAACCTCTGAGTTGAAATTAAATATAGTCTAGCCTGTGTTTATATTGCATTTTGTTGTTTCAATAGGTTCTCATATTCGATTGTTTAGTTGTTTGTTGTTTTCCAGTTTCATGCAGAAAACAGTCTGTCATCTTGTCGAACAATAGGGTACCAGTTACAGGTATTTAAATTGATGGAAGCTTTTCCCTGCATGTAGACTACTGACCACATCTGGACAGTTCTGACTTAGTAAAAACTTCAGGATCTGCCAAATCCTCACCACTCGTGTCTTTCAGTCAAATCATGTTGCGGTACTGTAAGACAAGCCTGTGTGATCACAAAAAAAGCCTAAAGGAATTTTACATAATATGCCATGTATTTGCATTGCCTGAAATGCGTATTTCCTTTTTAAAAAAAGTCAATTTTTTTGGAAAATAGATCGAATTCTCCACATTTGAGAAACTGGATGTCGAAATGAGAGTGTCAGTCTGCCTTGAGTCTCCAGCAGGGACCGTGTGAGCAGCAAGGCCGAGCTTCTCACAACAGACTAAATCACTCGTGTTTTCAGATGAGATTTGTATAGAACATATCGTATATTGTACTAAATAATGACATATAAAGCAAACATGTTAAATGTTGTTCTTTTTTAAATGCAAAACTTGCCCGATGCATGCAAGATTATTAAGATAAACTATTATTTATATAATTTGAATAATGGTTTGGAGGATACGGGGGCTTGGGTTCGTCCTACACTGTATAATATGTCGAATTTAAAAAAAAGGTTTACATAGGGCAATATACAAAAACAAATACTAATCAATTACATTTCCATAAAGTTTATATATTGACTAAATATTGAATAAGGTAAAATGGCAAGACTTTAGGCAGGCACTGCAATATAATAGTGGAAAACATTTATTCTCTTCATATAAGACCGTGTTTGCATCTTGAGGACATGAACCGGACAAACAATAATAAAAAGGCCGATGTCTACCGTTTAATTGTCACGCTTTTCTCTCTGGAAAACAAATCGATAACTACCTATCAACAATTATTCATATCAATGCAGAGTTGAATATTTAAATTGATCATCAAAGGGTGAACCTACAAGCCACCTTGAAAAATCCTCCATTTTTTTTTAAATGTTTTATATTTTTCTAAACAAAGACTCGGGAGTGAGTAAAGATAAAAACGGGTATGTGTTAGATTAATACAGGTCTTTGTCAATCCCTCTACCAACAATATCACACGTGTGATGCAAAACCACTGTCTGCGGAAGTGAATTGTAAATAAGATCTCCCGGCTGGGATGCTGGGATGCTGGGATGCTGGAATATGTCCATATTGCGCAGGTAACATGCAAACACTTCATTAATTTGATCAGTGTCTAGGCCTACATAGATATACAAGTGCCTACATAGATACATTCGGTGAAGGGAGGTTGTGCAAAAGGGCATCGTTCCTTGCGCCTTTACGCACAAGGGCACAGAGAAGGTCCAATAGCGAGATCTCGCCAAGAAAATTAAAAAGTCGTAGAGCGCAACCCTGGTACTGTTGATTACTGGAAAGGGCGGTGCAGTCAACTATACAGTTCAAATCCATGTAGCAACGCAATGCGCGCAATCAGCGGTCTGCGAGCAATCCTGTCCTTTCTTGTTCACATAAACACCACTTAAACAAAAATATACACGGCCACCTACAGCGCCAAGGGAAAGTGATGAGGGGGGACCCACCTCGACATTATACTGTTTTCAATTAAAACGACAACGCTGGAGGAACTAGGCGACGGTCGAGACAAACAGCAAGTGTCAAATCGAACCTGTGAAATATATTTGTTGCGTTTAGAAGATGTGAGACATCAAATGGATAAACTGACCCCAACATTTTGAAATGTAATGTTTGTAGCTTGTATTGTCAAAGTTAAATATTTCATTGTGAGGTGCAGACTATACGATATTAAAGTTATTAAAAAGCCGTGTAAAAATCTATTAAATTAAATAAACCCAGTTGCTGTTTGAGACTGTAGTCTGTACAGATATGAGATAGTACAGATTAATACAGATATCATAGAAAGCAAACAGCGATAAAAGCGATACGAGACAAGCGTTTTTCTAAAATATGAATCCAGTCACCTGGTTTTATGTTACATATATGAATCTGTGCATACAAATTGTTTTATTGCATTTTTCCTTTCACACTTTAATACTTTTTAGGATAGGCCTCAATCCAACAAAACAATCCAACAAAACAAACAAACAAACAAACAAACAAACAAACAAAAGAAATAAATGTTGTTTATATTAATAACAGTTAAACTGTACTTTCACATGTTCTCAAAAAATAGCCATTTTTCTGTAGACCTTAGATTAATGCTTATTGTGAATATGATATGTTAAGTAAATTTAACCATTTACTTTTAATAATAATACATTTATATCCTTATTTATTCCCTCAAGGTGACATATCCTATCAGTTAAGACAAAGAAGTTAAAAAGTAATGACTGTTTGTGCAGCTTGAACGTTTGCTGTCGATGATATTCTTCCGAAATAAAATAAACATGAAAAGTGATAATAACATAAAACTTTAAAGAGAACATGCTCGAAAATCATGGATGGATTTCAAGTTCAGGTCGGATGAACTTGCGGCCTCAAGGTGCAGTTATTCAGTTGATCGATCAATCTGTCACATGGTTTTCCAAACAACTACGCAGCAACCTTCAGGTGACCTTCTCAGACTCTTAAACACTGAAGAGGGTAAAACGTATTTCTCAGTGTCAAGGCCGTGCTTTTAGTTTCTAAACAAAATTAATATATATATCTCTGTGTTTATTGAATCAAATGGCCCAATGTGTGATTCTGTGCTATATTGTTCGCTTACTGGACTGATTCTTCGATCAAATCAACGTGTTGCTCTGCAGGCAAGAGCAGGTCAAACCAATCAGTTCCTAGGAGGGCAGGCCTTCCTATCTATTGGTATTGAAGATAAACTATATTTTATTGCACCATATCAGATCAGATCAGATCAGATCATAGAAACCTTCTCTGTTATCAATAATGAAAGGTAGGAATGTAGCCTACAATCCTTAAACCCATCATATACTCTTAAAAGACAATGCAGACCATGGAGCAAATCAAAACCTCAGACTCAGACAATCCTTTCGACAGTGTAATTCCACATGGAAAACAGCGGCAGAGCGCATGTCTGTTGGTTGTGTATTGAAGGGAGAACGGGAACCGACGTGATGTTTCTGTGTACCGTTTTGCAGCAGTTGTATAAGGGATCGGCATTAGGTTTTGTAGGACTTGTAGGACAGTCCAGATAGACTGTGGTGTTCCTCTACCTAAGTGGCCCAGCATTCCTGCGGATGCAGGGCTGTCAAATATTTCATTATGGGACGTCATGGAAAAGTGCATGAATTCGATTGCAATGGAGCAACAGGGGAGCTATGACCTCGGGACGCAGTAAAAGACTGTGGAATGACGAACACAATATCTACACTTCTGCAGTAACCCTTTCCTCCCTCTACATTTATAGCCAATTCATAAAACCGAACGATAAAATTAATATAAATCTGAAAAACCATCAAACGTCCACTAGAAAAGGTTTTTAAACAGCAACGCTGCACCTGTGTTGTTTCTTTAATTCCGAATTCTCACAATTAAATAATATCACAACCATCACCATCGTCATTTAAATATTATATTAAATTGTAATTAAAAACATGGCTCAAATAAAATGTAAAAAAGGTTTTAAAAGACCGAAGGATGTGGAGCCCATCGTTTAAGTTTAAAGAGGCGCACGTCTGTCTCCTTCAGATGTTCAATGACGCGCCTCGCAGCGCGCCTCCCCTGGACTTCAACGCATCTCACTAGAAGTCGCGTAAAGATTGTCCGCGGGCATTTGTTTTGGGTGGAAATACAAGAAAAAATAAAACAACATTAAGTAAAAATGTGCGATTGTACCGTCGACGTGGGCACGCGCTTAATGGAATGAAGTCATCAACTGTAATTAAACGCAGCGCGCAGAACGGGGACGGGTGCGCGCCTAGCCGTTACGCGCGTTGGGTGGTCTGAGCTGATAAATGTGTGGGCCTCATTCCAAGCGAGTGCCCGTTAAAGACCAGTTAAAACAATACTACTACATGTATTCATTTATTTTATTGCGTTTTAAATCCCCACAGCAACAGCAAATGTTATTTACTCGTTTGTTTTACCGTATGAAAGGAAAGCGGTTGCGGTATCAGACTATTATTAGGTGAACATCAATACACCATTCTCATTTCTATCTCAAGCATGATTTAAAATATTTCCTCAAATGAAACACATAAACATTGTACTGGTATGTCGTTGGTATTTTGCACTAAAAAATAATTTGTAAGCGCGACTTTCATTTTTTACGCACTGGCACTAAAGTCTCCCAAATCTGGTTTTCTCTGCTTTTAAGCGCAAGTCAGTGCTATGGAATTGAAAAACTCGCCATTATCTATTTGTCTCAGTATTGTGTTCCATTATTTTAAAGCGACCATCATAATAATGAGCAGTAACAACGCCCACACAGATCACAGGGATAACACGGACTAATGACTGAACCCAGGATAAAGGTTGCAGGATCTCTGGGGAACAATAAGCAACCTACTGTCAACAGCTTTTGGATTATGGACTGATTCTGTTTCACTTGGCTTTGCACACAGCTAAATAAAAGTTTGTAAAACAAACTCAAAATAGACTGTTGGGAAACAGGTTAAACTGATTTTCTCCTTTCATTAAATTTCAGAGCATTTTCTAAGTTTTTGATAAAGTTATTTTCCTCTGAATAAAGGCTACGATTCATGTCTACCGCTGTCATCGTTTCTGTCGTGGTCTTTTATGTCACAAAGAGAAACCTGAACATTTTAAATGGATGGCATGTGGGTCTTAATTCCCCCTCGAAATGATTGTAAGCGACCGCTAGTTTATATAATTATATAGTTTACTAGTAATACGGACTGAAAACGGTTGTATCTGTCTTACCTTTATTCATGGGCAAGTATCTCTCCGATGGGCATCTTGCTGGAGTCGGTCTCAAGTCCCCCTCCGAGTTTCTATGATCATAGTTGGGCAGGGCTTTCATCTCCATTATGTTCTGTGTAAATATTACAACTGCATCACAAATATAATGCGGTATTCTTGTAAAAAGTATGCATCTACTCAATAAGCTTTGAGTACGGACATATCGCGTCGCAGATTGAGTATTAGGTGATCTCGCGGGGCTTTTGCTTGGTTTTTTATTTAAAGAAGGCCAGAGAACATGTTTACATTCTGCTGTATAAACATCCTGCTCATGTTCCTGATCTCAAGACATCAGGACGGTGCTTTTCAATATGATAGACATGTTCTTTTGTCAACGCATTTCAAAAGCTACAAAATATGTAATATATATAAATCACAGTTTAATAAGAATACAACGACGGCCTGTTCGCCATGCTTCAGCGGTGCTGCATTTGGTCTAAAACGGGGAACTGTTTGTGTACAAACTTGCAAGGTCACATAATGCAGAATATTCTTTGTTACAAAGCGATCAAAATATTTTATGATACAAATCCAAAGAGATAATTAGTCTGTTGGACTGAACACTGACCTACATCCAGCAGATTGTGACCACCGGTTTATAATTCTGGAAAAAAGAAACTCTGACACTATCGGTTATTTCAGTGGCATTCTATGCGATATTGGTTGTTTGCATATTGAAAGAAAGAATATTCAGTATTCAGTAAGAGGAAGAAAAAAAGTTCCTTGAAAACTGGGGGCAGACAGATGTAGGAGTAGGAGGGAACTGGGCGGGTCTTAACATCAGGATGACTAAGACATCAAGCTTCCAATAAGTAAAACCGAGCTCCTCGGACGCACGACAACATACCGACTGAAGTCCAAAGCGGATCCGTTCTGTTCCCCTTCCGACACTGGTTATGAGTCCATCAGGCTCCGGACTGGTAAAGGATTGCGTAAAAACGAAGACCCGTACGGTTGAGACGTTCTCGTCATTGGCTCATGCGTAAAGTTTGTCTACAATAATTATCGGTGATCTTTTGAATCGTATGTCAATTTTAATTAAGCTATTATTCGACATTGTATTGTTTATAAGGGAAGGTGGGAAGCAAAAAAATAAGTGTGCCATTACACAGATAACCTAATGACGGCAGAGATCCAGCAGCCCCCAGCGCAGACTCCTGCCCAGAGCAGCCCGATGTCTGCTCAGGAGAAACCCCACGGACAGACCGCGGTGATGGAGACCGCCTCATCCACTACGAAAACCAAAAAGACTAACGCAGGGATCCGTCGCCCGGAGAAGCCCCCCTACTCCTACATAGCCCTTATAGTCATGGCTATTCAGAGCTCTCCAACCAAACGACTGACACTTAGTGAAATTTACCAATTCCTACAGAGCCGCTTCCCGTTTTTCAGAGGCTCATATCAGGGTTGGAAGAATTCCGTGCGCCACAACTTGTCCTTGAATGAGTGTTTCATCAAATTACCCAAGGGCCTCGGGCGGCCGGGGAAGGGTCATTACTGGACTATCGACCCGGCTAGCGAGTTCATGTTCGAAGAAGGGTCCTTCAGAAGGAGGCCCAGGGGTTTTAGACGCAAGTGCCAGGCACTGAAGCCCATGTACAGCATGATGAACGGCCTGGGATTCAACCACCTCCCTGAGTCATACAGCTTCCAGGGGAGCGGCGGGGGACTATCCTGTCCACCCAACAGTTTATCTCTGGACAGTGGGATTGGGATGATGAATGGACACTTGGCAGGTAACATGGAGGGGATGGGTCTGCCTGGGCACTCCATGTCACACTTGTCGGCCAACAGTGGACATTCCTACATGGGAAGTTGTACGGGATCCACTGGGAGTGATTATCCCCACCATGATAATTCTGCTTCCCCACTGCTCACTAGTGGGGGAGTAATGGAGCCTCACCCCGTCTACTCGAGTTCAGCCTCGGCCTGGGCTCCTGCCCCCTCGGCCTCCATGAATAATGGAGCTTCTTACATCAAGCAACAACCTCTGTCTCCTTGTAACCCAGGAGCGAATCCACTGCAGCCCAGCTTGCCCACGCATTCACTAGACCAACCTTACCTGCACCAGAACGGGCACAGTACCACAGATTTACAAGGTAGGTTCATGTCATCATTTCGTCTGTAAAGTTAATGTAACTACTTTAAAATAACCAAGGCAAAATTGCAACATAATTTATAATTGTATTTGATTTTTTGGGAGAAATTGGGAGAAAATTCATCAACGTCAGTGGGCAAAAAAACATTTTACAACGTAAGAAATCGTATGCGCGTTTGAAATAGCATGCAGGCCTTAACCAAGGATCTGGACCAGCATTACAGTTTAGTTGTAATAATCCTAACAGCCCTGAGACTACATGTATTGTAGTTGTATTTATGTATTCTATTGCATTTATTTTGCATCCACTCCGCAAGTCTATTGTAAGAAGGAGGATACGTGTACTTTTATTTTAATCATGCGAAGGAAACTTAAAATATTGAGTGGGTTGAATTTCCTACCCTCGTTTAACTGGAATAAGACCCGAAAATAACAAACAGTGGGTTTAAACCTCGCACTGTTTTCCTAATAAATTCCTGGAAGTTGTAACAGGAGGCACGGCACGGCACCGCGCGGCACGGCACGGCACGGCGCGGTGGGAACGCGTTTAAAGCGGTGCCAACAAGGCGGATGGAGCCAGGCCGCCTCGCCTCGAGGCACCAGGTCCTCCGGGATTAGCGTGCGAGCAGGACCACGATCCCACCCTCTTACAGACTCTGTCCGAGGTTCACTTTGACAATCCGGATCGTGGTGGTCTTATTAGGCCTGGGATGAAGTCATGTAGATCTATTTTAAAAATGATCTTTTACTTAGTTAAGTAGGGCGAAACCATATTCATCAAACCGTTACAAAGTCCAAGCCCATGTTATTTTAAGTTAATATTCATAACTATTATGCAATGTTCAAGAGACCCGAAAGAAAACATTTTGTCCACAATCATCAAACACGAAAATGGGGGAAATATTTTGTCTTATTTGTTTGTTTTTCATCATCATAATATTGTTGTTGTCCTTCTCGTCATTATGATGAACAGTATAGTATCAGACCCTGCAACACTTTAATCATTATTACTCACGAAATAGAATAAAGGTGTTGGAATATAAATCATTGTTTTATTCATATTGTGCCTATGAAAAAATGCTTGTCATGGATAATTAATAATAAAAGTCTATGGTAGGCTAGGCTATGGTATAAAAACCTATAAGAATATTAAATAAATTGTATTCATTTAATAATTATATTAGGCTATTTCAAAGTTCAAACAACGAGCTTGCAAATTATCAGTATAATTAAATATAAAGTCTCTTACTTTAGTCTACTAATAGTCTCGTTGGACCAATTTCACATTAAAGGTCATATTCTTTATTCACATTAAAAAATATGTGACGGTGTCATGTGTGAATAACATCTCATATTATTCCAGGTATTCCTCGGTACCATTCCCAGTCACCTAGTATGTGTGACCGAAAGGAGTTTGTCTTCTCGTTCAACGCCATGACTTCCTCAGCGATGCATTCTCCCAGCAGCGGCTCGTACTACCATCACCAGCAGGTCTCCTACCAAGACATCAAGCCCTGCGTCATGTGATGGATGGATGGACCATCACCAGCAGGTCTCCTACCAAGACATCAAGCCCTGCGTCATGTGATGGATGGACAGTCGAGGACAAATGACTGAAAAAAACAATCCCTAAAAGAGAAAGATGTGGCCTCGTCCAGGAAATCACACACCGTGTGAAGGAGACCAGACTGGACTAGACCTGGTTGTATACTGGTTTTCACTGATGGACTCCATAACTTTACCGTGTGGTAAAAAAAAAAAATCAAAAAGAGACGGAGGCTCATCCCAGAACAAGCAAGAACAAAACTACATCAACATCGGCCTGCGGGTTAGAAACTGGGTTTATTAATCCGGAGGGTTAGAAACTGGGTTTATTAATCGTTGGTACTAGTTCTGCGGGCGGATGATTAAATGTTTATTCATCTTGTAAAAGTATGTAAATGCACATTTCCATTTCTACGTCAGAAGTTTAACTTTTTTCTTTGACGAACTAGATTCAGGCTTTTTTGGACTAACTTTTTTAAATGAACAATATTGGGCAAATATATATATTGTGTAAAAAGATGAAGGCACTTTTTGAATATAGCCTATAAGCGCAACTTTTTATTTATTTTTTAGGCCTACGTATTTTAATTTTAGGCGAATTGGCCAAGGAGGTATGCTTTATTGGCAATATTTGTCAGAACGCTTACTTATTTGTTTTAAAATGAAATTTGAAGATATAATGTAAGCACTGTTATGTGTGTTAGGTGTATCTAGACGACTGTATACTTATATGATTTTCTTTAGGATAGATAGTCTAGGTTATACTACAACACACCGTTTGTATGAAATTAAAGATATCTGGCATGCAGTTGATTTAAAACCTCGGAGATATTCTTCTCTCTTCACAGAACCTAGACTCCGTGTTGTTATAAACCTGGACGTCCTGCCCATTGTTGTAAACGAGCCCAAAATGAAATCATTTTCTATACATTTTATATTAAAAAAAAAACTATTAATTGATGTAGGCATAAAATAAAACGGTTAAAAGGTCAAATAGCATGTCTGTGTAATAAGAGTAAATACCGCATTAAGCTGTAACGAATCAAAGATCTTGGTTCAGGATGAGAAACTCAGATCCAGATTATCAACCAGATGGTGTTTCTGCAAAAATATTGCCTTGGTCTAAAATAATGAAATATTGTGCTGGTTTGAATTCGTCTTCAGTCTCGCCTTTATAAGTCTGGTCTGATAATCTGCAATGTTGAGGAGAATGAAACCCCAGACTCAAAGTAGGCCTCTATATACTGTATATATATATATATAACGAGAACTATAGAGCATCAACCTTCACATCTGTATGAATCTACAAACCAACAAGCACATTTCATTATGAATGAGTTTAGTCTTGTCTTGCCATGTTAACATTAAGCTTTATCACACAGAATTATTCTCATATTCTTTCTTTATGATTATACATGTTAGAAAAATCGCTATTTCTAGTTTTGTCCCATTTCACTTTTGTCAAATAGGCCGAATATATTATGTTAACTGGAAACTATAGGCTATCAATTTAAATTGGCACAAATAAAACAAGGCTTGCTGTTTAATTTAAGGATTGAAAATTCCCAATTCTCAGACAAGCCTATGATCATGTATTGATAACGATAACAGGTTCAAAAAACCGGCTACACAAAAATCTTCTCATATCATCCCCCTATTCTTTCTTTTGGGATTATACGAATTGCAAAAATTATAATTGCTAGTGCCGTGTTTAATTTTAGGATTGGAAATCCTTGTCTCTTAAAAATGTCAATCGTCGTGTTGAAAACGATAACAGGTGCTCGTAATGTACCAAAGCTTTTTCCAAGCATTAACATCATTCACTCACTCCGTCTGATTTACTGCGTCTCCTCTAAAGCACTCTGGACCTCAATGCCTCCTCATGCTGCCAGGCCTGCCTACCACCATGACCACTATCTGAACCCCAGTGAAATGTCCTTGTATGAACACGTCAGAGTGCACAGGGGCAGTAGGCTCGGCAGCAGTGGGACCATGCATTAGTAAAATGATGACATAGCTGAGGTGCAGTACTTTGGTCAGATTCCTGCTGGGCTTCCACAGCTGTTCCCTAGCTGGGCTTGGATGACAGCTCCATAAAAAGCCTGGGGCCTGTTCTGTAGACGCAGACATGCAACGTGCTCATCCCTCAGCAAAGTCCAGACCTCACTGAACAACAAAGCACATAAACACCCTATATTAATTACTTACCAGGTAATGTCCATGAAATACTGATCATGAAATCATTTATCACACAATACAGACCATTATGTACTGATCTGGTTATAAAATCTTTATTATTTTTATTAAATCTTTATGTTACAGACATTTCACTTAACCTCTCATTCGATCTAAAGCAATCAATGAGATTAATAAGCCACATTTAAAACCAAATGAACAGACAAGGTAAGCATGTCTGCATATGAACCTTATCACCTGCATCCCAAACTCACACACTGACTACTGATACACTACCGCGCCTACCGGACTACGACTGAACACACTTTATGATGTCAAAGGTCAGCTCATGCTATGCCGTGGCATCTCTCGCCATCCAACTTCCTGTTTCTATTCATTGTAGTTATCCAACGTAAAATGCGTATGGGTGGGCTGCCCACTCAATGTTTAACAAATCAATAAAAAGATCAACTGCAAGACCTGGGATACAGTCTGAGCAGTACCACAATCAACACAATAGACTGAAAACGTTACAGAAGTTGACAAGGGCATGAATAAAGATTCTAGAGAAGAGTTCATCCAGGCAAACTGCTTCTCATTCATGAAAGGCTGAAGTTCGTATCATACTCCAAGTGACCTAGCTGCCCGATTACCACAAGGAAGTCATTTGAAAACAGAAAACAAAGGTTTAATTTCCATAAATAAGGTTTATATAGTACACAAAATACTCTGTAAATCTTAAAGAGTATTACAGGCTTTTTTACATGGGCTGAATGAAGCAAAGGATTCTGGGATGTAACTAGATCTAAATTCCAGTTCTTCTACTAGGATACTAAGACAGACAGACCTGCCTATGACATCTCACATCTCTTAACTCAGAAATTAAAACATGCTTGCATATGTATCCCAAAGTGGCCTGTGCAATCTACTAATCTAATCTAATCTAATCTAATCTAATCTAATCTAATATAATCTAATATAATATAATATAATCTACAGGTGAAGTGCTCTGACCTGCCATGATTTAGCAAGGAAATTCCCAGTCTATTAACAGAATAAAGCATATTTTATATGTTATTTCATGTGTCTATTAGGATAGGTGGTCACTTAAGATGTCCAGAGTTCATATAAGTGAGGTTATATTTAGGCATAATAGAATAGAAACAATCCAAAAACTTAAGGCATTTGACATGGTTCAACATGTAATACAAATAATACTTGTTTGGCTGTGTACTTCTATAACTACTGACTCTCTTCAGGGATGTCACCAGTGCTCTCTGCTGGTGTTGCTTGGTTTTTGGGAGCTGTTCTTGATCTGGGTCTCCTATTGGGTGGGCCAGGCCTCCTGTTCCCCCTCTGGCTCTTGGCCAGCTCAGCCTGCAGACTCTGGCCATTCAGAGAGAGGCCCTGCAGGGCCTCCAGGGCCCGGTCTGCAGCCTGAGGGTCACTGTAGTCCAGGAAGGCCCTGTGCTGCGCTCCCTGCCAGGTAAGCCTCAGTGGCGCTGCCTCTCTCTCTCGGAGGGCAGTCTTGAGTTCGCTAACACGCAGCCCAGCAGGGATGCCTCCCAGGTAAACCGTGGTTACACTTGTGGGAAGCCTGCGTTGAGACGTGGCTAAGCTTTCCCCCTCCTCAGGGGCCTTCTCTTTCCCCTCTCTGCCACTTTCTCTGACCATCCCCTTTCCTCCCTCTCTGCTGCCCCCTCTCCCAGTTCCTCTGCCTTCCACCCTACCATCTTCCCTACCATCTTTCCTACCATCTTCCCTACCCTCTCTTTTGCTTTCTTTCCTCACTCTAGCTGGGGGGAGTCTGGGTTTCGGCTGTGATTCTTCTCTGTTATCCGCTCTGGGCTCGTGTTTGGATTCTGCCTCCGCGTCCTGCTGTGTGTCCCGTCTTGGCCTCCGTCTGGTCTGCCTTTTCGGCTTATGGTCAGCCTGGAGACTAGACTGCCCTCTTTGGGCCTTCTCTGACCCTGCAGCAGACACAGTCCCCAGGGTCACATCCTTGCCTGCCTGCTCCTCCAGAGCACGTAGCTTCTTCAGGATGGGGATCTTCTCCAGCATGTCTGTGTTCAGCTGAAGACACAAAACTGGACAGGCTCAGTAAGGCTGATAGAGGCTGCCCATGGCCATGCTATATGACTGTGGATGAACAAAGTGCTCAGAAGGTATACTGTAGATGGCATGTTGACAGCTGACAGACTTTTGTATTTTTAGTTTATTTATTTATTTATTTAATTTATTAAAAGCCAAACCTAAATGTATTTAACGGTATTATGAAAGGAACAAACTTTTGGCAAGACAATAACCAACATTCACCGTTAAGAGTCTATCCACTGGACTAAGACTGCTGATAACCTCAGTGACCAAATACTTTTTTACAGCAGTGGAATATTTCACTTTCTCTGCAGTTAAAAATAAAGAATGCTCTTTTGATTTGTCGGGTCTTGGAGCGTCTGGGAGG
This sequence comes from Polymixia japonica, assembly GCA_900302305.1. Lineage (NCBI taxonomy): Eukaryota > Metazoa > Chordata > Actinopteri > Polymixiiformes > Polymixiidae > Polymixia > Polymixia japonica. The sequence goes on along the minus strand of OMKK01005486.1, from coordinate 9,666 downwards.
CTTTGATGGAGGCCGTTGCTGTAAAGGATATATAGCGCTATTGTTTTTACCTTGGCCCGTCTGACCTGTATTTCCACCGGCCCTGCAGAGCCAAGCTCGCCCGGGCAGAAGAGCCTTTGATGATCCAACATGCCCTTCCTGCCTGCGGGTCACTAGGTCCTGTTTACTGACACGCGGGTCTATGGGGACTGAGAGGTTATGTAGAAACCATCTAGATGTTAGGAATAAAATCCCTACAATCTCTAAAAAAAGAAAAATCAACAGGTGGCAGAACCTCAACACGTCTCCCTGCCAGTCCCGTCAGAACATTTTAAGAACAAACTCTAATTTCAAAAGAATGTGAGGCTACTCTAAAACCAAAGAAAGAAAGGAAGTGAGGTAGAAAGATATACAGACACAGTTAATTCATATTGTTCGAGGTTCTTCCAGTATTTTTTCATGATCCAGATACAGTATATATGTATATAATGTGATGGTTGTCATGTTGTGCTCAGGCCAGGGAGGGAGGAAGCTATGATACAGACAACTAATCACAGAACAAGTGAGTCTCAAGAAAGTGAGACTTCTTTCACTTTACCTTAGTCCAGAAGATGCCGGGTGGTTTGGGGCGCTGGCAGTTTGTTTTAATAACTCTAGTGGGCGTGAGGATGTAGTCCACAGTCAGGTCATGATTTTCCATCAGCTCCTCTGGGATGTCTACAATCTAAATTAAATATGTCAAAATGGGTATTAAACTTCATTACTGCAGATAATTCCCTAACAAGACAGCAAGACATTTTGCAAGTGAGCCAATCAACATTTCTGTTGTGTAAATGTCCAATTATTTTTGGCGCTGACTGCAGCTTGGTGCTCTTTGTACAATGATACAACATAGACAATAACAGTATATAAATGGACTTACCTGGCAGTCATGGACAACAGTGACCACTACTGTAGACTCACTCACAGCTCCCATCGAGACCATCATGCCGTACTCCATGTCAGCGTACCCCTCTCCTTTTCCTACGCGACAGCCTGGGTGAGACGGACACACGTTTTTATAAATAATTCTATATTCATGTGTGTGCACTAATTATAAAATGAGGGATACAATGGAATTAGATAAGGCAAGAAACTGGGAATTTCAATTAAAAAATAAGTAGATGAAAATTGTACATCATTATTTACTGGCAATCACACGAAGCTTTTATATTGTAGAGGCTGTGGTAATGTTTTCTATTCAGATAATAACTTTATTAAATGTAGTCTGACAACCCCGGATCTGGTTCCTCTTCAACCATCTGGACTTGTATGAATCACAGTAAACATGTCATTTTCAACTGAATACTGCATCACTTATCTGAAGCATTTTGAAAATGAGGATTGAAATGTATTGTCAGTGATGGTCCAGAGCAGAGTAAACTAGAACCCACGGGGAGCGTAATGGATCTGATTTAGCACATCTGTCCATTTATGCCCAAATTCCCATTTTTGTTCTTCTTCAAATCTCCCTGCTAGAGCTTCCTGGTGACTCAGTAAACTGGAACAGATGCTGTGAGCTTGCAAACGATGAAGGTTTTAATTTGGCTCAAGACATTTCTCAAATGTCATATTTTCTCTCTCTTTCTCTCTCTCTCTCTCAAACAATTATGTTATGTTTTTTTTAATCTTCATCTAAGTTGTTAAGCACAACATTGTGAATAAGGACAGAGGCTTTGATCAGCTAAAAAATGATCAGCTAAAAGAATATCTTCAGGCTTTATGCTGTTAGGGTAAATGGTTTGACATACGTTTCTACTTCCTGTTTCAGCTTAACTGTGTTTACTAGAGCAGGTTGGTGAATATATCACTGGTCCTAACCTCGTTCAGACACTGGTCCTAACCCCGTTCAGACACTGGTCCTAACCCCGTTCAGACACTGGTCCTAACCTCGTTCAGACACTGGTCCTAACCTCGTTCAGACACTGGTCCTAACCTCGTTCAGACACTGGTCCTAACCCCGTTCAGACACTGGTCCTAACCTCGTTCAGACACTGGTCCTAACCTCGTTCAGACACTGGTCCTAACCTCGTTCAGACACTGGTCCTAACCTCGTTCAGACACTGGTCCTAACCTCGTTCAGACACTGGTCCTAACCTCGTTCAGACACTGGTCCTAACCTCGTTCAGACACTGGTCCTAACCTCGTTCAGACACTGGTCCTAACCCCGTTCAGACACTGGTCCTAACCTCGTTCAGACACTGGTCCTAACCTCGTTCAGACACTGGTCCTAACCTCGTTCAGACACTGGTCCTAACCTCGTTCAGACACTGGTCCTAACCTTGTTCAGACACCGCCACAGAGCCGACCACCAACAGCTCCACCTTCACCTCAGCATCCAGGCCAACCGGTTCACTGAACTCCTTCACACCCTGCAGACACATGTTGAGGACAAACAGAAAATGATGAATAAAGAGAGAAAATACAAAAAATAGTTGTGATGGGAAAAGGGGGAAAAAGCAGGTAATTCAGGTCTGCTGATGTCTAATATTACAGTGAAAAAATATCTTAATTTCCAGACAAATGGAGGAAAAGTTATCGAGGTGGTTCCGGGTAACAGAGGGGCAGAGCGTAGGGGAACAACAGGGAACTACCACCCAACCTGAGAGGTAGAGCACACAGGGTAACAGAGGGGCAGAACTACCACCCAACCTGAGAGGTAGAGCACACAGGGTAACAGAGGGGCAGAACTACCACCCAACCTGAGAGGTAGAGCACACAGGGTAACAGAGGGGCAGAACTACCACCCAACCTGAGAGGTAGAGCACACAGGGTAACAGAGGGGCAGAACTACCACCCAACCTGAGAGGTAGAGCACACAGGGTAACAGAGGGGCAGAACTACCACCCAACCTGAGAGGTAGAGCACACATGCAGCTGTTGTCTGCTAGCATCCTGAGGAGGGCTGATCTTGTTGAAGAGACCAGTACGAAGGCGAGGAGTAGGAACCAGCAAGGTCTTCCTCGCCTGGAAAGAGGATACCAGAAATGAACTTCCAGGCGTTCAAAGTTGATTATAATGGTTGATGATTACATTAAATGGAAATATGTAAGGTAGGTGATCACAAAAACAGGATATATTCTGTGCAGACTAATTCAGCAGCTGCAAAGCTTTTATGTGTCTGAAACGTAGGGCTGGACAATAATTCAATGTTATAATTTATCGTCTTTCAGTGGAATCATATCATGATGGTATGATGATATTATGATATTGTTGTACAGAATTCTGTTGTCTAAATTGATGGCAACAAGTTCATTTTATTTAACTGACAAAATTGGGTATTAAACTGAATGTGATTAAAAGTTTCAAATTAATCTCAAACAATATTATTTGAAAATCTCACACAAAAGATTTCCACGCAGTTCAATGTGACATACGCCATATCATGATATATATCAATATTGGGGAAAAAATCCTTATGACTATCGTGATTTCAACCATATCACCCAGCCCTACAGAAATGTAAACGTATGCTGAAATGTATTAAAAAGGAGAACCAGGCCTGGCTGAAAACTCATTCCTGGTTACTGGTGACCTTTTCCCCCTGCGGGGCTACTACCTGTAGCACTTCCAGTCTGGCTCGCTCCAGAGGTTTGTCTGGATCCACTTTCACCTCAGCTGTCTGGGTGAAGGCCTGGAGCTCTGACACCCTGGAACAGGCTGAAAATGCACCCTGAGTGGAGAGGAAAGGGTGGTACAAGGGTTGAGGAGAGGGTTTTCAGTGAGAACTTACATCCAGAGTGACAAAGCGGGCCTGCTGCTGGGTTCTGTCTGGGTTTACTTTGATAGTCTGGCTGGACCTGAACTCCTGCAGGACTGCAAGCCTGTCACAAGCTTGAACAGCACCCTGGTTAATGACCACACAGTAAGATAGATGCATCCATGCACATAAACAGAATAATCATTAAAAAGGTTCAAGGCCATGTGCCTATGTTTTTCCCAGTGCAATAGTAAATGTGTATGATCCAGTATTAATATACATTTTAATATAAATTTTTACAATTGTATATATTCTATTTATATTACTCAAAAGGGAAGTCAATATTCTATTGGCAGATCAAAGTGGCATACATGTAAACACTGACAGTTTCAGACACAAAAAGACAGACAAGCAGCAGTGATTGACATTATACGAGTCTTGGCGTGAATGAGGTTTATAGGTGATTGGGACAGAGTGAAGATGGCCTACAGGGTTCTACGGGGTCCTACGGGGTTCTATAGGGTTCTACAGGGTTGGCAGTGGTTGCTCCCTTGTTGATGTTATTGTTGCTGTGTCTTTATTTTATTGTCTGATTGTTATTTACAGTTCGTAGAACCTGTTCATTTTCTTTATTGACCTCATCTGGTAACATAATATGGTCTTCCTTATTTTCAACTTTAGCCTACACGAGAACACAATGATAAGTTATTACCATGTATGTGTTAGATAACTTACGTTACAATTAGAATATGTTACTATTCGTGACGATACAATGTCCAGACTGTACAGAACATGAACATTATGGCACGAAGTCAACATGTTTCAACCTACCTTGAAGTTTGGGATTCTGTTGTGAACAGGCCTTGGAAAGTTGGCAAGATTCTTTTCTTCAATATAGTCCCAAACTTTCTGACGAATGTCCCATTTTGTGCTGGCTGTAGAGAAATTGTCTTATGAGTCTTATAAACATCAAACTATAGAGGAGAAGCAAATTGATCTGATTATCAGCTGATCAACACTGAAACACGTAACACGTCGCAAACATTTACCAGCATTTATCTTTATAACATGATCCATTATTTTGCTGATTAAGCAAATAACTGTCTTCAATAACACTCGCAACTAATCTTTGCGCGATAAAACTGGAGTGAATAAAAGACATGGAAGGTCTGTAACTGCAGTCAAGACACGAAAAACACGTCAAACCAGCCCACGTTGTTTTGCGGTGCATGTATATACTAGACATTACGGTAATAACGTGTACGAACTGATTTCAAAATAAAAGTGACGTAACTCATATTAACTCTAAAATGTCATACATTACCTGTGTTCCCTCTGATTTCAGATTAATATGAAAAGAAAACTCCATGTTTTCATAGGCTAATTTCACTTCAGAATGATAGCAGACGACCTCAATATCTCACCCAGAAAATGTCAGACAATTCTCATGTGGAATTTCAGAATTAAATGTTTACCTGTGTTCCCTCTAAATGCAGACTAATAGTACAAGCAAACTCCCTGTTATCACACAACAGTTTCATTTCAGAATGAAGTACTATGAATCAGTAGAAAGTAAACTGGTTTGCCAACTGTTTGCCTATGCCACTATGCTACTATATGCACTATACTACTATGCCAGAGTTTAACCTCTAAACAATTTAG
>OMKK01005474.1:19238-32621 GCA_900302305.1 Polymixia japonica | reverse complement strand
AAGCAGGCCCAGTGGCAGATTGATCTCAGCAAGAAGTCAGAATCATCAAAATAATGTATCAAGATCCACATTAGTACAGTTCTGAGATCTGAAAGGAGTTTTATGAAAACATGACTACACAAGACAGGTTCTCCATCTGACATATAAGTAGCAGCTAGGAGTAGTCAGCCAACCCTTGTTACTAAAGTTTATTAATATCACTAAAGCCAGCTAGGTAGACTAATTAGTCCAGTTGGTCCCCCTGGTCTGTCATCCTGCAGGGAATGAAGAAGAACTCTGTTTCTGTCTTTTGTGTCTATGACATGGAACTGATCCTGAACATACTCTCTGTGTCTCTCTCTCTGTCTCTCTCTCTCTCAGATCCCAAGGGACTTGGTCGAGTCAGGGCTGCATCCCATTGAAGCGTCATGTATTATTTCTTTCTCTCCTTTTTAGTAATTTACTGATACTTTTATTAGAGCTGTCGTTTTATTATTTTGTGCAGCAATGTTGGTAGGACTATTCAACTACATGTGACCTGGGTTAGCTGTAGCATTTTAGTAATTTACTGTGTGTGTGTGTGTGTGTTTTCCTCAACAGCTGCATCAGATGTGATCCTGGATCTTTCCAAAGAAGATAAATCCTATAGTGACGGGATCACTCCTGTTGGCAGATGGTGAGTCTCAGACATTCAGACAGACAGGTAGATAGACAAATGTCTGTTTGCATGTGTGTGTGTGTGTGTGTGTGTGTGTGTGTGTGTGTCTTGGTGCATGCATGTGTATGCTTGCATTCACACGTCCGTATTTGTGGTTAATTGTGTGTGCGTGTGTGTGTGTGTGTGTGTGTGTGTGTGAAGGTCACCCCAGGAGGAGGCCCAGGTGCCAATGGAGCCAATAGTGGAGGAACACATTGAGATGCCAGAGGCTCAGACTGAAGCAGACAGGAAGGACATCACAGCCCACAGCCTGCTCAGGTATCACACCCTAATATATCTACACACACACACACACACACACACACAGCAGGAAGTGTCAGAGACAAAGACAAAGTCAGACAACAAGGACATCACAGCACACTCACCTACAACACACACGCACACACACACACAGCGGGGCTGTCACACTTTTACCCCAAAATACTTCTTCATTCAAAGGGCCGCAGGTATAAACAGTACATTTTCACAAACAGAATGCTTACAGACCTTTCCATTGTGACTCAGTGTGAGAATGTGAACACTGCTGCATCTAGACTCCTCTTGGCGTCATTTACACTGGGCATTTGCAACAAGTTCAAGGGTGTTACTATGACGATTTAAAGGGTTGGAGAGAAGCATCCTAGGCTGACCTACATCCTCAAATGTTTGATCTCTACCGTGAAATTCAACAGAAACCATCCAGTAGGCCTGAGGGATTAAAGTTAACGAGATACATTCCCCCGGTGTCCTCATTACTACTAGCAACTCTTAGCTCTTAATGAGCTCAAATTGGTTTTAAATTCAGACAAAACAAAGCGCATGTATTTCTCCAGATCATGCTCCCAGATTGTTACTACCACAGATGGGAAATGTATTGAGCAAGTGTCATCTTACAAATATCTAGGAATCTGGTTAGATGAAAAGCTTAGTTTTAAAACACATATTGACAACCTTGTTCAAAAACTAAAGGTTAAACTAGGTTTTTACTTTAGAATTAAGCTAAAGGGTTGGGGTTAGGCTTAAAAAGAAACTGGTCTTAGCTACCTTTCTCCCAATGATTGATGATGGTGATGTCTTGTACATGCATGCCCCTGCTCCTACCCTGCAGGCTATAGACACAGTTCATCATGGTGCATTACGTTTTATTACAGGAGAAATAAATAAAATTATAAAACGTGTTCTGCATTCACTGGGCCTGTCCCACTAACCGCACTTGCGGTCTTTGTACTTAGCCAAGTACCTACTTGAGTGACATGTTTCCGTTAAGTGTCAACAGGGCCCAAGTACGGGCCCAAGTACATGCAAACAGAACAAATTTGGGACACTCTGGATTGATGACATCATCCAGCCACGCATGCTAAGAATAATTCAAACACATTGTCATTTCTACTGGACATAGTTGACATGTATGCTACAATGTATTAAGATATATATTTTATCTACAGCTAGTGCTAAAACAAGAGTGACTTACATTGGAGAGTTTTCCATCTTGGCGCCTTTACTTGAACAGCATGAACGTGATGGCTTGTGGGATACACTTAGCTCTGAATATTGCTCCGAAGCAGCTCCAACAAAAGACGTGGGTAATGGCACAGGCCCACCTTCTCCTCTCTTCCCCTGTCTTCTTCTCCAGAGAGGTATCCGTCTACATCCAGAGGTTGGGTAAAGTGACCTTTGACACTCTGCTGCCCCCGGAGGCCGACCGCACCACTGCAGCTCACGTACTCTCCAAACTACTAGGTGAGAGAATCAAAACTTTCAAACTTTTATTTGCACTAAAATACAAATACATAGTATGAACCAGATTGTCTATAAGTTTTAAACTGTGTGTGCCACAAAGAGCAGGGAAGCATTCACTGCAGCTAAAGCAAATATGTAAATTAGTCAAATTAAACATCTGCCTCAAATTCTCCTCCATAACAAAATAAGGCCAGGGCCAGTAAGTTTTTATAACATAAGAAAGAAAAGTTTTCCTTAGAATGTTTTTACTCCTACAACAGGTGGCACAAAGAAACAAAACCTTGTAGAGGTCTGAGAGAGTTAAAAGTTAATTAACCTTGTTAACACTGACTATGGTTAACGAGTAGGTCTGAGATGGGCCGGCCAGTCAGCACACAGGTTCTTCATACACCAGGCCCCTTCAATACAGATGAAAGAGATTTTAGGATGACCGGTGTACTCTGCTTCCTAGTTCTGGAGAACGGTGTGGAATATCTGCATCACCTTGATGACATGTGAAAATAAATTATCCTCATTCCGTCATTAAATGAAAGTCATGAGTGCCATGAGTAATGAGTGCCATTATTCGTCCAATGTCCTCGCTGACTTCCATATTAAAATTAGAGAGGAGAAAACACGCTGAATGTGCATGTAATGGTGCTTCATCACGTTAATCTGTGTTGTGTTCAACTGCAGAGCTGGTGTCTGCCAGACAGCTATGGGTACAGCAGACTGAACCCTACAATACCATCACTATCACCCCTGGACCGCTCGGCACGACTGCCTGGAGACACACACACGTACACATGTAGGTCACCATCCAGCACACAATTATAGTTCAAACGTTACGCCGGTGACCTGCTGAATTCCGCTCAGTTTGTTACGTTTGTTAGGTCACTTTGTTATGTACACAAGCATAATGAATTTGATGCTATGAAATATCTTTTTCTATTTTGTTTTTTTACATTTTTATAACATTCTATACTGAAAAGACAACAGTGCAGGTTTTAAGTGTTTATTTGAATTGTGAAATACTCAGGAGAGTGAATTATTGCAGTGTTGTAAAGATTTTTTTACTGATTTTAGAAGATTTTTAACCAATTTTAGAAGGTTTTTAACCAATTTTAGAAGATTTTTAACCAATTTTAACCTATTTCTATTCTATTGATACATGCATTTGTTCAAATAGTTATTCTAAAATGAGTTACTACTGTTACATAATTTCACACACTGTTATTGATGTGAACTTGTTTATAGAGGGAGTAGGTTTTTATACTTTTGTATGGTTTTGTATCCATTTAAGTGATTCAGGATGTTTTGCTCTAGATGCTTGCTTTAGATATGTAGTCCATATCCTGAAACAACTCACTCCCTCTACAGTCAAAAGCATAAGCATTAGAGGAACAGTAAGCTAAAGTTGTCTTTTTGTCTTCAAATTGTGAAATGAGGACATTGTTTCCACATGATTTAACACAAGGACCAATAAATACTCTTTAATCAAAAGCTGGCAGTTTATTCTTTTGTCTTATTTTGATTGAAATGACGCTGTGGATGACTCAACAGCAAAACAAACTGACTTTGGCTCCAGAGATTCCAGTACTGTCTCTCTATATATAAGGTGTGTTAGGGTTCAGCTTGTGAAAGGACAGTAGATGGTAGCAGAGGATGAGATGAGATCCTATGAGTTGGTGTTGTCATGAAACATAGGAAACAAAATCCTTCAGCATCAAACTCACCCTATTTAAGAAGTGCTGGTTTGATACCAGTTTGCTTCAAACATAGACAATAAAAACAATAGTTGAAACGTGTTGTCCAACGACCTTAGATGAGTTCTGCCGTTTTGACAGGTTTTAAAACAAAGACAGTCTGCTCTTACACCCCCCTTGGTAGACATCCCATGACATCATTGTGCATGGGTAGCAGAAACCTCCTGTCTGGTCTCATGCCTCAACGACTCTATACAATTAAAGTGTTAGCTTGTTTAATGCGTTGGCGATAGCTCTGTAAGACTGTATGTATGCGTGTGCATGTCTGTCTGTAAAACTATCGATGTAGCGCCTAGTTGTAAAAAAAAACGGGCCGCGAGGTGAAGGTCAATGCTGTGGTCACAGAACTGAACTGTACAAACGGATGTGCCTGTTCACATCCACAATTACACATGTAATTTGATACCCTTGATACACAGCTGATACACTTAATATGGCTGCCCTAGAATTTTTCTATAATGCCACAGAACTGAGCAACAATCTGGTGCACAGATCTTTTTTTTTTCCACTATACTTTTCTCCAGTGCTCTGCTTTATACCGTTATACATGTTCACACCTTGGAGTTGCCCGGTACAACCACAGTCTATTACCGCTGGAAAACAAGGAGCTTCACAGGAGCCGTTTGGGGTTAAGTGCCTTGCACAAGAGTACATGGATGTTTAGTTCCCACTGGACAGTTTGATTGATGGAGTCACAACAAAGCCAGCTCCTCAAACTTTACATCAGTGGCACTGTTTTATCACTGCGGGGACAGAATGTAGGAATGACATCACTGTTTACAGGCACAGTAATGTCTGCTCAAACAGCAGTGTTGGCAAAGCTTTGTTGGTAGAGAGGGTCACTAGATTGGTTAGGGAGGCTGCCTATTTGCTGAAGTGTTTCTGGTTTGATGCCCTGTGCCAACATTGTCCAATTCTGCTGAAGTGCTCTAGATTAAGGCCATCTAATTCCTAATCTCCATATAAGAAACTGATCCAACGTTTGGCACTGAGTATTACATAACATTAGCTTAACAAAATACTTTGATTCAACAAATGTTGTACCAGTTCATGTAAATTGTTGGGTTAGGGTTAGGCCACTACTTTTATGTTGTATGACAAGACCTAATACCTACTAAATATATTAAATACAAATACATTTGAAACTGATTAGAAAAGCAGAACAAATCTCCACAACATTTCGTTAGCTGTTTACTTTCAGAAAGCAATGCATGCTAACATAAACAGAACCCATATCTGAACCCCAGACAGTCAACCAGCGTCCAGGTCTTTCCATTCCAAGATGGAAACATCATCTGTATCTATCCCTGGTGGTGATGTAAGGCTAATATCTATGTGATAGGATTTATTGTGGCCACCCATGGAATGTGACATGTTGTGTCCAGAATGCCTGTTTCATGGAAAAAGAACTCTGGTGTCTGTTGCGTAGGGCCGTACAAACATACACATGTACCATGGTACAGCACGTGTCCCGCGTTTGAGAACACTGCCATGGCTTGTGAGGGTTATAGGGTGAGCACATTTTTCAAAAGCTGAAAATAATAGCCTATATATCAACCTCAACTTCACCTCAACTGTCAAAGAAAATGAGTGTGAGAGGGTATCGGAGGGAGACAAATGATACCGAATAACCGCTCTAGTTATCTGAAGGTCATCTAAAGTTTGGATGGATCACAAATGAGGCACATTTAATTACCCAGATCTATAAATCTTTTGAAAGTGCATTGTGGTGACTCAATATGAAGTAGTGCGCCCTCTTGACCTTTTGAGTTTGCTCTGCTGGACAACAAGTCTGAGCATCTGTAGGGCTCAGCCCTGTTCACAACAGGGTTGGTGCAAAATGACGTTCACCCAGTTCAAAGTGTAGATAGAACCTACAAGTCATTTGCTAATGATAAACAAATGATTCAATCTTGATTATTTCTTAATATTCTGAATATGACATTATCTGTGTGCCACACAAAAATCCACTTCCTGAGTTGAATGAAGGTTAATTCGTCCAGGCACTGGTTCAAACATACTTGATAAAATTTTAAATTAAAATTATTAAAAAAATATAAACTATTTAAAAAAATATAAAATTTGGTACCATCATTAACAGTGGACCAGGTGTCTTTAGTGTAACAGCCTGATAGTCCTCTCTAAGTGATGTACTTACTTCATCATGGCCTGCATAGAGAAGTAGTATCATAACACCTGTCTCCTACGCTCTCTCTCAAACACGCACAAACACATATTCATGCATATTAACACACTTGCAGTTTCTCTCTCCAACATACACACACTATCACACACACACACGCACACATATATACACAGATATACGCACTTGGCAGTAAAAACATCATTTGTCCATCAACCCCTTGACAGTCTAATAAACCTAACACCTGAGTGACACATTACACACACTCACACTGGCTGCTTATATATCCCCGGGACAGAGCACAAGTATGCAGTCAGACACACACACACACACACACACTTTCCAGAGACCTTGATCGGAGAAGAGGAGAAAGACCAAGACAGAGCTCTGGAAATCTTCATCCCTGTGAGTTAGAGAAACGACAGACAACCCAGTGTCTTCCTTCCCTCCGACTAGACCCAGCTTGATAAAAGCACTGGAAACAGCCGGTAAAGATATAGAGAAACCGTTAGAGATAAACAACAAACAAGCACACTGAGGAGAGAGAGAGAGAGGAAAAAAAAACTAAAGGAACTCAGAGAAGTAAGGAATACATCACCTTTATTCTTGTCATACCGTTTGACACCATCAGTCCAAATGGCTGGCGATGAGACAAAACAATTCTTGGAGGTGGGGGAGGCCCCCGTGGAGCAGGCCAACGGTGAGCCAGAGAGCCCCGTGGACCGGGACTCCCCCGGGCTGAATAGCAAGTTGGTACGGGTGGAACTGGAGTGGGAGATCCCCATGTCGGTGACCCTGCCCATCGAGCTGCAGCCCGATCCAGCCCGCCAGCCCTTCCCCTTCCTGGACACCACACTGGCTGACCTGGGCATCCAAGAGTGAGTACGGTCTGAGAGTGCTCTGCGGAGTGTGAATATGTGTGTGTGTGTGTTTGTAGTACATTGGATACTGCCTACGATAAGCAAGTGTACATGTGTATCCATGTGTGTGATCCATACTATTAGATACGATGGTCTACCAACCATAAACAAGTTTATTTATGTGTTTATGTGTGTGTGTCGCTATGACATCTGTACACGTGCCTTATGTGTGTGTGTGTGTGTGTGTGTGTGTGTGTCCAGGTCAGAGGTGAAGGAGCGTGTGGTGTGGGTAGACACCAAGAAGACCCAGGTGAAGAACAAGGCAGGGAAGTTGAAGGAGAAGGAAATCACCATCCTGGAGGTGGGTGGTGGTTGGGCTCTGGGGTGACACACACTCATACTGGCAAATAATACCTGTGCAAGATGACTAGTTGTAATTGAGATAGGGGATTAAACTGTCATCCAAAACAGGAAATTTCATTACAAATGAATGAGGTTGCACGTTGCATAATGAAAATTTCGACCCAGAGGAAATAAGATGTTTTTTTCAGACTGTTGCTGGGGAAGATATTGGTATATCAGAAGCAGCATAATAAAACACAGCCTAGTAAAGACAAAAGGGTATCTACCAATGCAAGAACCAACAAATACATGTAACTCTGGCAATTTGACTAATTCACAGTTACCCTCCTTGTAGGTGCGAGTTAAAGCCCAGAAGCCTGGAGAAAAGGAGCTTCAGGAGGTCCTGTACAGCACGGAGGCCCACACTGACCGCTCCTTCTGTCGCACAGGAGTGGACATCCTGCCCTGGAAGCACAGACACACAGGTCTGTGTGGCGGTCAGGAAACACAAAGGACATTTGGGGAAAAAAGTCATAGGGAAAAGGCAGGATAAGATTAAACGCAATAGAAATGACCAAGAGTTGCCTGCCCGTACTGTTCCGTCCTGAATTCCAGGAATTATAAACCTCACACTGGTTTTACTACCCAGGGAGCCTGGCTGCATGCGCTGCGCTCCCCTGTAGCCTTCAAATACTGTTTTGCAGCCATGGGTACAAACATAACAAATGGGATTTATTTGTACAAATGGTTTTTCATTTATGATGTAAATTATATTGGACCACGTTACAAAAAACACATTTACACATCAAGCTTTAGTTTCTTGTTCATTTATTTGATGTTAAATAATGCCATCTTTACCAGGCTAACCAGCTTGAATCCTTCTATGCATCATACATCCTCCTCTTTTGAAATTATATAGATTTAATTGGAGATATCAGGAATCATGAGTCCAATAACTTGAGACCATTTTATGAAAGGAATCACCCTGCTTTATGCATGATAAAAAAATATGTTATAATCAGGATAGTTTTCTTTGCTGAAAGAAAAATCACAACACAGACATTGTATGTGTAACATTAAGGAAATGTTCAGGGATAAAAATACTTTTTTAATGCAACCAGACTCTGTAAACAACAAATGGTCTATTTCAAGCATTGGACTGTTATCATTATTGGGTTGGGATTTACATTGGATTATAAACGAGCAAATCTTTAGTTCTTATTTGTGAAACTGTGCCACGATTGTCACCCACCCCTCGCAGCGGTCTGCAGTGACCTCATATGATGGGTGAAGTCCCAGGCTGATGTGGATCACAGCTAAGTGTCAGCGTTGGCAGCGATACTTCACAGATTGAAATGAGATCATACTAAAGCATCACGTCAGTGTCCGGCTAAAACCTTGTACCTCAGCGCTGTGTACACACAATGAGTACAGCTTTGTAAATTGTCCACTGATGTCAGGCTAGTCATCCCCTCCATCACAGGCTTTTTACTGTGAAGCCAAGACTGGCATGGATTTACACCGATACTTCTGCTTGTGGTGTAATGACCTAGGAAAGTGCATTTCAAAAACCTTCTAATTTCTCCTGTGTTTCAGGGGAGGATGGACTGGCGCCAGTGGAGATGACCATGGCGTTGGACATGGAGACACGGCAGCCTCAATTTAACGAGGCAAAGGAACAACGCGAGATCTGAGGAACGGAAAAGATTCACCGTCATACAAAATAAACAGCGCGATTCTAGTGGACCGTCCAGCAAGCCGTTTGGTAACTCTTTATGGATATCCCAATGTAAATGTTCAAACGGTCCACTGCAAAATGTTCATGGATTGTTTGTGAACCCCTTTATGATTTTATGATTCCAACTAGAATATTAGGCTGCATGTCTTTGGGGACTAAAAATATAAAATGCCATCTGCTCTTCTTTGAACAGCAAAGACAAAGACAAATGCTTGGCATAACTATATGGTTCAACTTGCTCATGGTTGTGTCCCATTAAGTTATTGTAATATTTGTAAAAACGTTTGTACTTGTTAAATATGCACTGTAGGATATGCTTCATTGGTTTGACACTAACATACTTGATCGTGTACGGAAAATACACCAGCAAATTAAAAGACCCAAAAGATATTTGCAAGAAATGGCACCCACAGATATCGAGTTAATGAAGGTGGAACTGCCTTAGATAGAAGATGACAAGCTGAGCTAATGAATGAACTAAACCTTCCTGTGTTTAATGCTACGTATGACACTGTGTGTTGAGTGTTCGCCAAAAGCAAACATGACATGGAAGTACGATGAAATGGAAAATAAAGTGCTGCTTTTTATAACAGCTGAGTGTGGCCTATTACTTCAGCCATGTACGCTCCGTAAGCTCCGGGGTCTCACCGCTGGATTACTGCCAAAAGTTCACGAGTGCACTAATTGGAAATCCCTTAGTAAGCAGTACAGAATCTCCCCCGACTAAAGCCTAGCTGGGACTGAATGCACGGTAGTCTGTCAACGGTTTACAGACTTACAGCAGTGGATGGGAACGGGGGAAAAAAAAAAGGGACAGACATTTCTGAGAAAAAAAAGGCATTTATCGGGAGATCAAATTCATTGCTTCTCACTCAAATAGCAAAGCCAGAGGTATAAAGGGGACAGCAGTGAATGAATGATAGCCTATTACAACTAGGGCAACAATGTAACAAGACAAAGAAGAAAAATGAACACAACACACGGGACATTAAATCTTATCTCATAAAATAATAAAACCTAAACAGCATGCACGCAAACAAATAAATTAAAAGTTAATACTTGGAGACAAAACCGTTGAATGTAATAACAAGTAGTAGTAGTAGTAGTAGTAGTAGAATGGCTGAAGTGCTGAAGTTTGCAGGAATTTGGCCAAATTTTGGAGTACAAGTTCCCAACTACTGTCCCGTACTGATTTTTCATCTAAAGTATTAAAATTCATCTCTTTTGTCTGGCTTTCATACAAGAGTGGAGGGACACGTCGTGCGTGCGACTACGATCCGGCGACGGCCGCGCTCAGCTTGGCCTGCTGCTCGGCAGGAAGTGACCTCACGGCGCCCTGGAACTCCGGCGAGTGGCGCTGGGCCAGCTCCCGGATCAACATGGCCAAGGTGTTCTGGGTCCCTGCGGGCAGGAGAGAGAACGCATAAATGTATAGGTCACACTTCCTAAACGCTGACAACCTATCCCAACGGAATACCGATAGGGGCACCCGGCGTTTACTGGAAGGCCTCGGGGAGATGCGCAGTCAGGGGCAACGTTAACAGCAATGTGTCAAACATTTCTTTCTTTTCTTTTTGTTTAAAGGTGCGACTTAACTACTCAAAATCAAACCGAAGCCCCGGAGCGCTTACTTAAGCCCGCTTGCTCTTAGTTCAACAACGTGGCCTGAGCCACGGCGCTCACCTGCATCCAGCTCCTTGGTGCCCAGGACTTGGCTGGAAACCGCAACGATAGACTTCATCTGGCTCACAACCTGAACAACAAAATACCATCAATCACCGTCAATCAACCTAAAAATCCCATTTAGAAAAGAGGCAATCGCACCTCAGAAGGATTTCAAACTGATTTTTCTTGAAAGTAGTTAGGAAAAATCTTATTCCTATCCTTCCTGGGGTCTATTACACCAACAGTGGGTTTAATACTACTCTAACTATCTTTAAAGCCAGGTGTCAGTGTCAGGTGTAGACGGGGTGTATACTGTACCAGAGCAGGGCTGTGTGAGTAGAGCATGGCCAGGCAGCTGTACACCGTCTTGTTCTCCTCCATGTCCTCTTTGAGAGGGAGACGCTCCACCAGAGCAGGAAACACCTAGAACACACAGGAGCAGAGCGTGAGAAAACCGGAGCTACTCATCCATCCACCCATCCATCCTGTCTCGCTTGTCACTGTCTATCACACACTATATCCTGAAGCATTTATTTTGGTTGTTATGGTAACAATATCAATAACATTGGTTATTATGGACAATGCACTACTTGGACCCTCACTGTTATCTACCTCTCACAACACAGTAATATCCTCTATAATTGTAGTGTAGTCTACTGTCTTTGTGTATTGCGTTGTCTCTTTGCATTATATGTGAGGTCCTGCATGCCTCTTGTACCATGTTTTTGTCAAAAGTATGCAACTCTGCAGTGATGTTTCCCTGCTCCAAAGCACATTCCTTGTGCATGTAATCTACTTGGCAGGAAACGGTGATTCTGATCCAACATTCAATATTCCGTCTGTGTGCATAGAATCCTGGGATTAGTCTAGTTTCTACCGCATAGCCCTAGACAAATGGTCAGCTCCTTCGGCCTGCAGGAGAGAAATAGCTAATTAGGAGTTCTTGATACCGATTCAATTCAAGGCAACTGGTACCACAACATTGGTACCTCTAACGGTTTGAAGTTACAGGTTAATGGTGTCTTTTCCTGGAGTCTGGCAAGAGTTGATCAATGATGATCAAAAAAAAAAGCTTACTGCTGGAGGAACGTCGAGGAACATCGCTTAACCCCAAAGAGCCGTACCTGCTCCAGCGGGATAGCTTCCACGTTGCTCATGATCATCCTGCAGAGGGCGGCACACAGGTTGTCGATCACCCTGCGGTCCGACTCCTTAGCCAGCAGGCTGGAGAACACAGACAGCATCATGGGGAAGTCGCTGGGACACTCGTCGCTAAGGAACAGCCTCGCCGTGGAGGGGGTGGCTCAGTACCAACGCGCACATACACAGCTCATTGCCTCAGACACACACACACACAAAACAATCCTAGTCTCTCACACACACACACACACACACACACACACACACACACCCACACAGAGGAGGATACCATACGACGATGGGCCCGGCCGCCTCGGCCAGAGACCCCAGCGCGAACACGCTGTTGTTGCGAACCTCCGGGTCGCTGTCCCTCACCCCGGCCACCAGGACCGGCAGCAGCTGGTTGGACAGACGGCCCGCCACCGCCCTGCCCCCCGACGCGCCCACGAGGGCTTGCAGGAGCTCTCCAAGCGTCCCCACGGAGAAGGAGCGGTCCGCAACCGTGCACGAGGATTTCTGCAAAGAGATAATGTCACCAATGGAACGTCATCGTTTTGTCATTCCGTCTGTTGTTTGAATCGATCGAGTATTTGTTGTCACGGCGATTTGTTCATCTTTTTTTCTGTGGGAAGCCAACCCAGGGGGTCCGGACTCACAGCTTTGCTCATGATGAGCGGCAGCAGGTCGTTGAGGAAGGGGACGAAGGCGTCTGCAGGCACAGCCGAGGCCAGAAGGGGGATTCCCTCTCCAGCGAACTCCTGGAGCATAGCGTCATACTCCGCCTGAGACACACAACACACAACGCAGGGGAGACAATTCTCTCGTCATTGGGATTTGTGTATGTCCGGGACAAAAAATGCCAGTAACGGGTAAATATACTTGTTCATCTAAGTGACTGGTATGACAAACCAACCTGCTGGTCCTCATCATCGGCATCATCACCACCACTGTCCTGACACACAGTCTGGAGAGAGAGAGAGAGAGAGCGCAGAAGAAAGAAAAGGAAAGGGGAGGTCAGTCATAAGACGTGCAGCCTTGAGAAAGGCAACAATTACAGCACATAATTCCACATCGAAATGAGAAGGGTTCGTTTTGATGAAGGACTACGTGCCCTCCTCTCCTCCTCCTCCTCACCTTCTTCTTCAGCACGTCGCGGATGGCGTGGCTGATCTCCTGCAGGCGCCCGGGGCTCTTGAAAGCCTCGGCCTGGCAGGCCTTGATGACGCCGTTCATGGCCTCCAGGACGCTCATCACCACGTGGCGCTCGCGCTCAGTGCGCACCGTCTCCAGGAAGCACGGCAGCACCACGTCCAGCAGCTTCTGCAGGGCTGAGG
>OMKK01005474.1:4955-19173 GCA_900302305.1 Polymixia japonica | reverse complement strand
GCGAGAGGAGATAGAGAGAGAGAGAGAGAAACCAAGAGAGGTCAAGTTGAGAATTTCTACAGTTGTCGCCTGTTACACAGAGAGGCAGTTGCCACGGTAGCACTATTCTATTCTAAGAGTCATGAGGAAACTTCTGAGCAACATTCCGGAGTAACGTATATGAACGTCAGAACAGAACGTGTATCTTATTCTCTATCTTTAAGCTACTGACCCGTTAAAAATACCCATCCCTGCAGAAAGCAGCACTGCCTATCTACATTGCCTATAAATATTTGCTGTGTAGCAGGTTTTACAGAGAAGGGAGGAGAGGCTTTACCCTGCTGGTTGGCCTCATTGGGAATCTCCTTCCATACTTTGTGCTGAGCACGGCAGAACTGGCCCATGGCCCCGAACGCAGCCCTGCGCACGTCCTCATGGGGGAACTGGGGGGAGGGAGGGAGATGGATAGTGCACCAGGGGGCTTTAAGTTTGACAAAGGAGCACTGTGGTAGTGGCGCACAACTGCGCACGGGCGCACACACACAGACAAACACAAACGCAAAACAGCAAAGTCCTGCCTCTAGGAGAGGGCGGGGGACCGATACAATCACAAAAGACACGCAACCGTTCACCTGTTCGTTCATCCATCTGCTTACATACACACCCACGCAGACGCGTGAACACGCAAACGCACACGTCGCAGCCAAGGCCGAGTGACTTACATCTTTCATGTCGTAGACCTGCTGGAAGCTGGACTCCAGGAAGGGCTGGAAGGCAGCACTGGCAGAGCGAGACCAGAGGGAGACGAGTTACAAACGGAAGATTTAATCTTTGAACTTGACAGAAAGCTGCTACCACCACGCGCTCATCAGCAGGCATCGATGAGACATCTCCTGTGTACATTTAATCCTGCAGTGACAAGACCTAAATCATCTGCATTTCAACTATTTCCTGCTTTTTGTGATGGAACATTTGAGAGTTTTTTTTGCTATTCAGTAACAAACAACTATGTCAGTCTGAATTGGATTTTGAGTGAGAAAACTGACTTTCACACAAACTGACTTTTTTTTAATATATAGATATTTTTCTGCTCAGTGAGCATTCTACACTAATCACCAGGCAAAAAGATTCAGTACTGTTTGTGCATCAAAAGGACCGTTTTGCATTTGAAATGCTCTACAAGCTCTCAGCAGGTGAACGCCAGGTGTTTGCTATCCAACAACAGGTGGCAGATATGGAATGGATGATGACTGCCGAGAACTGGGTTTGTGGCTATGAGCCATACTGGAAGGAACATTCCATGACTCATAATGATCGAGCTACGACTCAAGCATCTGGTGAGCCTATCCCTATCTGCTTACCCGGTGTTAAAGGCAATCTCTCCCAGCGCATCGCAGGCGTCCTCCTTCTCATCGATGTAGGCGTTTTCCACACTGAACCTGAGAGGGAAACAGTCTGGTTGTCAGACGACACGTCGACGGTGCTTCGTCAAACAGGGGAAAAATAGGTGTGTGTGCGTGCGTGCGTGCGTGCGTGTCCTCCCACCCTGCAACATCGTGGAGGTCCGTCTCGGGCTCGTCCTCCAGAATGGCGTCTCCGTCTTTCTCGTTGTCGTCGTCGTCGTCGTCGTCCAGTAGGACAAACGTTTTGTCCTCCTCGAGGTGCGCCTGAGCGCAGACAAGCAGAGACACGGAGAGACAGAGCAAGACGGTGAATGGAGAGAACAGAGAAAGAGAGAGAACGACAGAGATAACGAGAGCGGAAAAGTGTACTTATTCATCTCAGCTGTTCTTGATAATAGTGTGTTACGTGTCTGTTAAATATGCGACCGCAAGAGTGTGTGTGCATATCGCTTGATTGCGTGTGCGTGTTACCGTGACGCCCTCGGTGGACTTCAGGGCCAGCAGCATGACGGTGGTGATGGCGGTGAGGTGAGGAGTCAGACAGTCGGGGCTGACCGTGGACACAGCGGAGTACAGGCTGTACCTGATAGACAGAAAGACAGAGGTCAAAGAAAGGTTAATGGAAGACAGGGACACCTGGGGCGGTTCCAGCTATGGCAGGGTGCGGGGGGGGGAGTATATCAGGAACACAAGAAAGAAAGAAAATCAGGAGAGCTACATACGTGCAGCGTCTCAGGTCAGGGTCGTCGATGGTGTCGGTGAGGTTGAGGCCCAGCTGAACACATTCTGCAGCCAGAGGACTGAAGACATCGTTGCCGATGGTCCGGGCCAGCACCGACAGAGTGTCTGACAGCAACAAACCACCATTATCAATACGTTAGCACCCGGCAATTCAACTACATTTAGCTCCAAGATGTAATAAACACTTAATCTGAGCGATAATTAGTGTTGATTTTTTTGCAGATGTGTCAGGTTGGGGTAATTTCCGTTCTGAGGCCCAGGTTTACTCCTAAGCCAATTCCTGGATCACTTCCAGTAGGTGTTGTAGTTTTATAATGCCTCTTATTTAAATCTTAATATCATGATATATAAACTTGTTCCAGCAGTGTGGGGGGATGGGGTGGGGGCACCACAGTTAAATGTATATAAAGGAAACAAGGTCAACCTCAAAAAGGCTCCCGGATCTACCACTACAACTAGCTGCCGTTGGGTTTTCTTTGGATACAAGGGTTTGGAGTTTCCGTACCGAGGGCCTGAGTCTGCAGGGACCTCATCTCCTCTGTGGTGGCAGTCAGGAAGCCCTTCAGGCTCTCGATGACTGGAGGGAAGTAAGGCACCAGCAGCTCCTTGGCAGCGTTTGCTGGAAACAACACGAGAAAGTGATTAACACCAGGGCCGGGCTCAATTCACTTTCAACTCAAACAATTCAAAATGTAAGCAGAGACTACAATTCATTTGCCAATAATAGAGAATTCATTGTCAGCTTTTTCCTTTGTCAGATTTGTCAATCTTCTCATGCCAAATGTTTTTCCAGTATTTGAATTTTGAAGAAAACCTAAATAAATGGATTAATCCACATTAAAGGACTTGTCCAATTTCTAAATATTCTAAGTATTCTTTAAAAAAAAAAAAAATCTGTTTGAAAACCACAGACCTATGGCACCGATGGCAGACACAGCCAGCTCTTTGATCTTGAGGTTCTCTGCGTTGTTGAGGGCGGACAGCATGGTGTCCATGAGGGTGGGCAGGTAAGGGGCGATCTCCGCTCCTGTCAGAACAAGAAAGGCGGTTAACGGCATCACAACGCTGTTGACTTGAACAGCAGAAAAAAGCTATTAAGAACATTTTCACGAGTCTCGTTGAGCGCCGTCTATCGGTGCGTGGCTTACCTAGGTTCTCCATGAAGTTCTCCAGGGCATAGAAGGCCTTGGTGACATGGCCCACCTTTGCCTGGTTCAAACAGGACATGTATCCCAGCAGCAGGGGCATCAGCTCTCCACAGTACTTGCTCACCTCAGGCTGGGGAGCAAAGAGGAAAAAGGAGACCCTTAAAACACCATAGACACACACAGAGTTGCAGCAACATGCTAGCGAGAGACACTGATGAACCACATCTAAACATCTATTTCTGTTTGTGTTAGGCTGTCATCATCTCGGTCATGTGGACTTCACATATTTGGCTGGTTCTGGTGTCCACAGACAGTAAAATGTGAAGAATTGATGATGTTGTGACACTAAAAGGTACATAAAGAGAGTAACCAGGAAGTACCCAGAAGGCCCATGTGTATGTATGTGGTGTGCATCTGGCTGACCTGCAAGTGTTCAGAGAACTGTCCCAGGGCAAAGAGGCCGGCGCTGCGCACCACCTGATTACTGTCAGAAAGACTCTGGCACACCGTCTGCAGCATGGACGACAGCATCCTAACACACACACACACACACACACACACACACACACACACACACACAGAATAGTAAGATTTTCTATCAGACACTCTATTTTGATGGTGAGATTTAATTTGGGGTTTTAGATAACATTACAGATTAAATCATTCTTGATTAATCAACAGGCTCTTCTCATTGAATAAGTAGCTTGTGGCTACCAGTATCAATTAGCTTAGAGCCGTCTTAGATTTACTGAAAGACAAATGTGGAGACCTTTAACCTCAAATGTGTTTGGTCAAGACAAATTCAAATTCAAAATGTCAAGAAAACTATTTAAAAACGTTTTTCAACTCCATGGCACTTACTTGGTGCGTATGTGGTCGGCACAGCCCTCAGCCAGCACGGCCAGGCACATGAGACCCCCCTTCTTCTCATAAGGGTTCTCACTGGCGAGGCACGCCTGGGTCAGAGGCATCTGATACACAAGACAAGACACAACACATCCTCACTCATCAACTGCTTGACTTAGGGCCCTGTGATACCGTGACAACTGCATTTCCTTCTGGGATGCAGAAAGTATCAATCGATCGATCTATACTTGACCAGACATGAAAGACGAGTGAAAGAGGCTTACATTATCAAAAAGATCATTAAAAGAAATATCACAGTACTGTTCGTATCAGTGTTTAAACTACTCACCAGCTGTTGGAACAGTTTCTCTGGAGGCATGTGGAGGGCCATAGTGTCAATAATCTGGAAACACAAACGTTTCCACAAGTTCAATCCCCGTTTGTCTCTCCTGCGACTTTACGCTAAAAGCTACTAACACTTTTGTGAAGCACGTGTCGTCGCCCGGGCCGCAGGACAACGCGCCGTATCAACAACGTGACACACCGTCGCCCTACCTGAGCGGCGCAGTGTTTGGGGTTCTCGCTGTCCGTGCCGTCCTCGCTGTCATTCTCCTCGTCCTCGGGGTCCATCTCCCCGGGCGGGGGTGCTGCACTCAGCACGGGGAAGATGGTCTGCAGGATGGGGCTCAGCAGCTTCTGCTTGAGCACCGTCTACAACAGGGAGGAAGTAAAGGAGTTGCGAGGCTTTCTGGGATATCGGGGAGATGCAATGAAGTAATCATGGAGTTTTAAGGCAAACCTGGCAGACCAGGCAATATGTAAATAAACTTATGACATTAGTATAACGCACACCTCACTTTGAATATAATGTGAACGGGCCACGTCACCCGTCTTCACCTAAACTAGAAACTGTTACTGGCACAAATACTGCACCGCCAGACACCAAAGACATGGGTGCTTTGATGTTAAGAAGCACTGGGAGACTTCAGGGGGGGAAAAGGGCATTCAAGCATTTTCCTAAGGTTTTGTAGAGGGACGTTTCCAAGAAAGTCTAATCCAAGTCAATTTTGCCAGTTCCCCAATAAGTGTTAACATTAAGACTAAGGGTGAGGAAACTGATCTGTAGTCAGTGCACAGGGAAACAGCAAATATTACAAATGCCACGTCTCTGGCGAAATTATTGCCTATGCAATTTGTCCATGATAAGCATTATGTTGTCAGGAATTTAACTGTCCATTAGTTCGATGCTCGCGCTATGACTCGACACTCTCTTACCCCAAGTGCAGAGGAAAGGCAGACCTGCTCTATCCTCTAAAAACGAATAGCTTAAAGAGCAGTGTGGAGGTGCGCAAAGGCCTACAAATAGGGGTCCTTGTCCGTTAGGGATTACACAGTGAAGGATAGATGTAGGCCATCCATTTATAGCAGCAGGGTGACGTGACTTCACCTTGCTCTTCAGCCTGATGAGGAAGGCGATGCAGGAGAGGGCTTTCACGCGCAGGGAGTCGCTCAGTGTGGTGTCGGCGCTCACCTAAAAACGCACATACACAAACATGCACACGTACGCGTTATCATAAAAGGCCCACCCATGACAAGCTGAAAATATGTTGCCATTTGACAGTTCAGGTTTAGCTTGAGGTGAACAATGTTCAAAGTCAGAAGTGAACGGTACAAGTCACAGCTGTCGGATGTGCCGGGCTCCCACCTCCAAGCAGAAGTGGACAATGTCAGCAATGTTAGGGACGATGATGGACACCTCACTCTCCATCAGCTCATCAAACACCTCCATGGCTTCGCTGGCTTGGTCCTGTGCACGCGCATGCACACGCACACACACACACACACACACACACACACACAGACACAGACAAATAAAGGGATTTTGCAGTTTTTCTTGGAGAGCTTGATGAACCCTCATTGAAAACAGAATTAAAATGCACTAAAATTATATAAAATGATCCTGATTTACCTGATCTGCCTTGATGAGGTGCTTCAGAGCAACAATCAGTCTTGGGATGAGAGACCGCATCAGGTTCTGAAAGGCATTCAAATATCACTTACAATACAGAGAGCGGTCTTGAATTGTCTAGTTATCCAAAAATAAGGTTTCAGTCGTTTTATGACAATGTTTTCAATGCAGTTTGTGCCTGGAAGGGATCTGGATTGGGCAAAATAATATCTCAAACAAATCGGAGCGTGGTTTCACTTTTTTTTGTTTTGCGAACAAAGTTTCAGCATTTAAATCCGTCCTTTCTGAAGTATGTCTGTTAACACTTGTGCCTCACCATCTCCTCTGAGCCAGTGTATGCGGTCATAGCGGTCAGGGTGAGGATGCAGTAGTACAGGGCCGTGGGGTTGTCCAGGTCCTGCAGCACGACACCGAACAGCTCCAGCAGCTGGCGGTAGTGAGGCTTGAAGGCCTCGGGGTTCGACTCCACCACCTTGCTCAGCAGCAGCAGCCCCACCTGGGAGGAGAGCGGAGGGTTACCGACTGAGGCCGTGTCAGACGACGCAGCGAGAGATTTCATGATTTGCCTCCTGCTTTGAAAGCAACCGACAGGGGTGAGGTGAAATATATACGTCAGTCTTTGCCTGTATTGCTAACTATCCCGTGAGACCCCGTACCTGTCTGTCCTGGGGGTTGTTACTCTTAGTGGACTGGTTGAGGAGCTCGAGGAGGGCAGGCCAGCGGTCCGGTGTCTCATGTTTGACCATCACAGCGCTCAGCTGGGAGAGGGAGTGGCGCACCGTGTGCCTGGAACACAAAGAGACTTCAATAAATCGCCGTTCGGTCTCGTTCGGCTATCACAGATATACATTTAGAAGAGGTGCGTGTGGCTTTGCATATACCATTATAAATGACAATTAGTTTTATGTGAATGCTACTTGAGGACAAATTAACAGACTGAAGAGCTTACTCTGATTCCTGGGTAAAAGCCTGCAGCACCACCGCCTTGAGGCTGCAAAAAAGACAAACATCGCAATCACAAAAGTAGTTTTAAGGTCACAGCTATGGGCCTGCACCCAAAATGGCTTTAAAGCCTCCTCTTGCTGGGTCCCACATGGCATAAGTAGGGATAATTATTCCATTTTCTTTTTATAATCAAGGGCGAGATGATATAAGAACCCTTGTGGATAATTAAAGACCGTTGAATTAGATTGGATTGAAATGAATTGTACTGAACTGTATTAAATTGAAGCATGCTTAGGAATGAGATAGCGGAGAAAGCCAACCTTTCTCTGTGATCGGGGCTGATCTTCTTCCAGTGCTTTTTCACTCTCATCCTCAGCATCACTGCGGCTGACTGGCGGATCTAAATGGAAGAGATAAAGGTTAAATGAGGACGAGATGCCACAGATAACACAAGGACAGGACATAACGGATGAGAGCTGACACGCCCATACACTGACACACGTGCACACAGACACACACTCAGCACCTTCTATTCAAGAGGATATAGGGACCCCATAAGTTAGTAAAAACAGTAAGTTTGGTAAAAACACACACAAATACCTGAGGGTTCTGGGAGCCAGTCATGACGGCACACAGGGCTGGGATAATGGCTGGGTCTTTGAAAGCCTGCTTCAACTGGGCTGTGGCCTAGAGGAGGCAAACATTATACATCACTATTCTGGCTGACATAAATACTCACGGGAGAACTTAATCTTTGAGTAAACGTCTTACCCCCAAAAGCAGATTAGAACTTTATAACAATCAGTGTTTCTACTAACATACATAATTATGTGTGCAGTAATGGGTATACTTACTTACAAACTACTTAGATCACCAGTTGCCTGTCAAAAACTTTAGCTGTCAATTTTGTCAATTAATTTTGGAAGCCAAAGCAAAGCAGCTACCCGTCAAAATTGACGGCTAATGTATAACATCAGGCTTACTTGGCTAATGGTAACGTTAGCTGTCAATTTAACTCTTCACAACACGTTTGCTTCTGTCTCACCAACCAGCCCACAGCCTGCCCAGTAGTGACGCTCATTACCTGCTGAATAACCGCATTATCAGGCTGCGTCAGCTGCGAGAGAATCTGCTCAAGTTCCTCTGACATGTTGGCGCTTCCAGAGTATCACCTCTCCGGATGTCTGTGGTTATTATTTATTCAAAAAAAAGTTGGATCGATGAGTTGCCCTTCTGCAGCGGTCCTTCTGCTAGCAACGTCCCGGTGATCGAGTGTGCTCAACCTGCCTAATACAGCGAGCTAAGCTGTGAAGTGTGTCTTACGGACAGTTAGATACCAGAAGCTGGTTTAGAAAGAGACCCGGAGCGGACGTGGTTGAGGTTGTACTCGTGACGCTCAACCCGGTTCGTTCCATCCAGTTGCCAACCACGCGGGGCCGAACCAGAAGGAATACCGGCGAAGCGAGAGAGTCCTCTTCCGGTTACTTCCGTCTTCTCTTCAAAACCCCCGTTAAGCAGACTAGACCGCTTGTTTCTATAACGACAGCGTCTCACGATCGATCCGATGTGTTTTATTCTGCGAGGGGTTTATTTTATGTAGCCATGCCAAGCTGTTGATAGCGGTATGACACTTAAGACACCTCTTTAAATTAATTTTAAAAAACAGTTTTGTTTGTTTGTGTTGTACGATGTCGGTAATGCAATTTAATTAGCTGCTGTACGTATTATCTATGACTACCCTGCTAAATGACTAACAAGAATAGTCATGCACATTTGCATGTGCATGTGAGAGATGATTTCCCGCCCTACGGTCCAGCATTTATGGTTCCGCCTTAGTGGATAAGGGTTTCCGTAAGTTGAATGGCGTGTGAGCCATCTTGATATTTAAACCACGGTATCTTTGGCAGAGCCAGGCAAAAGTTCCATGTGAGTTGACTGGTTAAAGGGTTAAAGGGACCACATGCTTCATAGTCTCCCCCGGCTGCTGAAGCTACACAGCGCCTGCCGTTGGAATGGAGGGCATGTTACAAAATGTTTATAATCTAAAATTGTTGGGAACATTTTCTTACCATGACACAACTCACATAATTAAAGGTCATATATGTCATATTTGTACATATATTACATATTTTATTACCTAATAAAATCTAATTCAAAAATGTATGACCATGAAACCTGTTGTGTTTTTGTCTGATGAAAAAACACCTGTAAAAATCATATATGTTGTAAAACGTACAATGTTTGTGTACATTTTCTTACATGATTATGGCCTTTCATATACAATTTGTATACTTTGATGAACATACAATGTTTGTGTATGAAATGGGCTATAATCATGTAAGAAAACATACACAAACATTGCATATATTACAACATATATGATTTTTACAGATATTTGTCATATGGGCAACAACATTCCCAACATCTAGCCAAAGGTTTAACTTTAACAAAAGGTCTCATCTCAGCCTACATACCAATGATAATGCACTGCACACCTGTGTACCTTCCCCCCTCTTCTTATAAACATATACTCCTTACCCGCCCAATCAGCCCCACCCACAGCCTGGCATGCACACACACACAGTCCAGCTAAAGATCAGTGGCAATGCAAATATCCTCATTAGGCTCACTGTTCTCAAATCGTCTCACCACTAACTGAATGATTACCATGTCAATACAGCCAAAGAGAGGGAACACAAACAGCCACTTAGATGGTAATACAGGGCCTAATCAAAATCATCTTTCTAAAGGGGTTGCAAATGGTGGTGAAAGCACCCTGCATGCAACAAGTCAGGTCAAGTCAAGTTTATTTATATAGCCCTTAATCGCATTGCAGTCTCAAAGGGCTTCACAAGCCCACAGTTACAAAGAATTAAACAACACCCCCTGACCTTAACCCGCCATCGGACAAGAAAAAACTCCCAGAAAAACCTTAGTTAGGAAAAAAATGGAAGAAATCTTGGGAAGGCATGCACTGGAGGGATCCCTTTCCAGGATGGCCAGGTGTGCAATAGGGGCAGAGTGGGCAAATGTCAATCAGGTTACAGATTGTAAATGGAATGATAAAATCCTGGCTCTTGGACAATTTGAATCCCTAGTGACACTATGTCTTCCTCCATGTGAGTTGCTGTCTGTTGGTGTCTGTCTTGGTATGCATATTGCACTTTAATACAGAAAGTAAGGGTTAGGGAAGATTCTTTTATATTTTTAGCCTTCCAATGTCCATATTATATGAATTGACATATGTTTTATGTGTGATGTTTTTATCTGATGTGATGTTTTGTTGTATGTGGATATATGTCCTGTCTTTTAACATCAGGGACCATGATGGAAATAAGTGCTTGCACTTTGTCATGTTTTTTCATCCCTTGGATATGTCTTTATTCCAAATAAATAAATCAAATCAAATCAAAAGATAACAAATATATAATTGGACTAATGGGGCAGTAGTAAAAGACTAAGGAAGTGAGAGTGTCCGGCCAAGCCAACATCATAACAGTATACATGGAAAGGGGGTTGTCTTTACTTGACGCCTCAGATTCAAGCCACCTTGAATCTATTCTGAGGCCTGCTGTGAGGGGAAATGTGGTAACTTTCCTCAAATAGCACTCTAATGAATCAAGGTTAACGGCTTCATTCTAGTAACTGAATAACAGAGTTTATACCAAAAACGACTGATGTCAATTGAATTCTTATCCCACTCCATGGTTAAACCGAAAAATTAAATTAACCTTGTAGATTATTTATTGGGACTGCATTTAAGTACACCTTATGGAGTACAGTCAGATGTAGACATTAGTGTAATGTTTATTTATAACTAGGTTGAATTAAAAAATATATTTAAACAACACTTATTTTAAAAAAGCTACAAATTTATTTTTATTGAGGAAAATCTGAGCAGGTTCTCAGGTGGTTGCAGTGAAGGGAATTATACATCAAAACAAACACATTGACAGGATTTTCGGTGGGTATTAGGTTAGTGGGTTAGATTATTGTGCCTACTAGAGGCCCAGCCTATTGATCTCTTGGGAAGTGAGAGATTCAAGTTCTCAAGATGCAATGTAAAATATGTGTATCTTTTGGAGGCAGGCAGCCTGCCTACTGAAATAAAACTAACCAAACACAATGTTCCATAGTCTGTTTACTGCATAATATTTTCGATCACTCATGGTTAACGTGAGTTGCCACTTCACACAAACATTTAAATTAGACAATTGAATTGAATGCAGATTATGCATTCACTTGGAGTCTCACTGCCAAACCATTTGCCTCAACAAAACAAAACCCCTTCTAGCACAGAGCCTCGTATACTGTTCCCTGAGGCAATCATGTGTAATATTATATAATATATTGAAGCTTTACATTCAGGAAATAACCATAGTCTTTGACAAAAAATTTTTTTTCCACTTTTAACTGAATTGATGATGAGGCCGAACGTTGAATTTTGTTCAATGGCTGTTGAACAGCGGACATTGGAAGAATAATTTTGAGTAGCACTTAACCCAGTTCATAATTCATTGTGTGTGGTACACCAGCTGCACAGCCGCAGAGAGGAACGCACTCCAGAGGGCAGTCAAATCCGCCCAAAAAATCATCGGCTGCCCCCTCCCCTCCCTGGAAGACCTGTACAGCTCCCGCTGTCTCAGGAAGGCCCACAACATCCTCAAAGACCCATCCCACACCGGACACTGCCACTTTGAACTGCTGCCCTCGGGCAGACGGTACAGAACAATGAGAACAAAGACAAACCGGCTCAAA
This sequence comes from Polymixia japonica, assembly GCA_900302305.1. NCBI lineage: Eukaryota > Metazoa > Chordata > Actinopteri > Polymixiiformes > Polymixiidae > Polymixia > Polymixia japonica. Next base: position 7,384 of record OMKK01005474.1, on the reverse strand, counting down.
GACAGTCTCTACCCCAGAGCCATAACCGCACTCAACAAAACCATGCCTTGAACAATAACCTACCTCACTGTGAATTTGCTGTGCAATATGTAATGCCTGTGCAATACAACAATATTACCTCATGCCTGTGTATGTTAGTTTCAATGTAATTTATCTGGTACAGTCCAGTATATATGTAGTCTGTATAAATGCCCATAAATGCCCAGTGTCACATTGCCTGTGTACATACTATGCCTTACACACTATGCCTCTTATTTTTGTCTTATTCTATTTTATTCTTTATTTATCTTTATTTCACTTCTGCACCTTAAAAGAGTTTATCTTATATTTTATATTCTACATTTTATATTGTAATATGCACTTTAAGTGATTGCCTCAAGTTTCGTTGTACCAGTGACAATGACAATAAAGCTTTCATTCATTCATTCATCCATGCCACCAAAGCCAGCCCATTGGAACTGTACAACCTAAAGTTAGAGTATATACAGCAGATATCCTAGGTCTTCTTTGTTGTCTTATATAAAGGCAGAGAGAGGTATGGGTATTTTTCACATTCCATATATCTAGTACACATTTTTTAATGTTATGTTTTGCCAAGTTAGTAAGAATTGATCTTAAATGGTAGTGCACAATCAAGTCGTGTTATGGGCGCGGCCTTATTGGCAGGGACTTCAATAAGAGAAGAGATTGGCTAGTATCAATCACCACGCCCCCATATCAAACACCACACCCCCATATCAAACACCACACCCCCACACGTTTTGTTTCAAAAACAGCCCCCGGTGCGCCTCGCCCTCTAGTTTGCAGGTAATTAGTGTAGCGCGGGTCTGCGTCACTGTAGTCTCGAGGCATCTCGTTTCCGCATGTTTATGCCGTCGCGCTCGAACCTCCGCGATCTTTAATTTTTTTTTTTTTTTCGAAAGGCATTAGAAACCTGCAAACATGGCGGACTGGAAGGCGCCGTTCAGCTACAATTACAACCAGTCGTACCACGCCTACGCGTACGGCATCGTGTACCAACCGGGGCCCGAGCAAAACCACGCGAACCTCTCCGGCTGGAGCGAACACGGCGTCACGGAGATCGGTAACTACCACCCGGGAGTCAACCAGGCGTACTACACCGCCGCCGCCCCCAGGACCGAGGAGCAGACCCCGCCCCGGAGCCCGGAGCAAGTCGTTAATCTGAATGGCGTCGGCCAGTATCAGGGCTCCGGTGTTGTCTTCATCGGCGACGCTCAGGCCGGTCGCCACCAGACTCCGTACCAGACTCCGTACCACGCCAGGAGTGATAGTCCGACCAGTGACTCGGAGGCGCAGCCCTCACCCGGTATGTAGGAAAACAAAGCTGGCATCAGCCAAATAACCTGTTTAATTAGTCATCAGCCTCGTTAAGTACTACACTCTGTTTCTAGCTCACACACACTGCGACATGTTGTTAATAAAGGGTTTAGGTCTGTGCTCACATTTCCTGGATCGCTGGCAAAAGCCGTCACTTCTTTCTCTAGTAGCGCCCAGGAGATCCGCTGCGAGGCCATCTTGCTCCAAAACATGCGTCTTATTTTTCAAACATCCCGCCACTGCGCCGTTGCGTTTTGGAAGGGCTATGTGGCGACATCTGGTGGCATAATGTGATAATGGCACATGGTGAAGTATACTTAGGCCAAACAAGTTAAATGCATGCCTTCTTGTAACTATTGGCAGACAACTTTATGTCTCCCATTGGGGGAATTAATCGTCGTCGCAGCAGCAGTAAAGCATCAGGCATAAAAAACCCAAATAAAAAATAAAATGCAAGTTTATTTCTCAAGAAAGCAACACATTTGGATCATGGAGATAACTTTTTTTAAAACTGCAATATGGATCATAGTCGTTTGTGTCAAATATGGATTGTTAATGGAAATGGTAAATAAAAATACAAATAATTGATCACCATATTCCCATGTTCAGATTCATGGAGTTCTGGCAGTAGCAGAGAAGGGAGTCTCCCTCAGATAGACCCAGCAACCTGGGCAAAGAACGACCTCGACAACGAGACGGACAGTGGTAGCCCAGATGCTAGTGAAGATGTCAGCTCCATTACCAAGGAACCACAAAGCTTCACTATTACAGGGAATGAGGACACCAACAACCCCACCCACGTACACGTACCCCCGTCGACCCCAAAGAAACCTAGCACTGCTGCGACTGGTCATAAAGCGAAGGCCCGCGCAGCCTTCTCAGTGAATCAGATGAATGCTCTCCTCCAGCGCTTCAACATCCAGAGGTACCTCACCCCATCAGAGATGAAAAGCTTGGCAGGACAGACGGGACTGACCTACAAACAGGTGAAGGATGGAAATTGTTGATTTGTAAACTGCGTGAACATGGCAGAGAAAAAGGAACCTTTTAAAAACAAAATGGAAGCATGTGACCCCCCCCCCCCACAAAAA
>OMKK01005469.1:11852-23784 GCA_900302305.1 Polymixia japonica | reverse complement strand
TTTCCTGCTTGTCATTATCGATGACACTAAAACGTATCAGAGGGGTGGAAATGGAAATGAACAGCAGTCAATGGGGATGCACAGGCGTGAAACATGATCAGACCACTGAGCTGAATAGAGGTATTGTCATGCCAAAACTGAGAGAGAGAGAGAGACAGACTGACAAGCATTTCTTTCATATCTTGCCACCCACCCTTGTGACGGTTTGCATCTGTAAAAATCCATTCATATGTCTCACACTTTACTGACAAACTTAACGTAAAACTTCCAATAGAGACTGGCTCTCAGTAGTGTCTGGATTGTTAACGATAATTGGAGCGTGTTGTGTGTGTGTGTGTGTATTTAAATAAAGCCGGTTGCCGATTGCAGGTAAATTAATAAAAAGTAGTCTAAGTTCATACAATGTTTTTGTGGCCTAAAATATCATTAAAATTAAAATAAAAAAACACATTGCCAAAAGGAGGTGTTGCATAGGAACAAACTGACCTCGTTAACCTCGTTGCCATAGATGCACTATGAGCATCATAAGTCTTTACTGAGGACCAATATATTCTGTCACTTTTAGGCATACCTGGTTGTCCTGTCAAAACAAATAATGAGCTGCCTCTATTAACTGCCTGCTGCTCTCTGTTGTTGAGGGAAAAGGCGCCGGTCATCATTGGGAGTTTTACAGTGTCCAAGAACATCACAAAGAGTCTTTTATTTTGAAATCCTACCCTCTGTCCTAGTTCCTACAACTTGGCAGGCAAATGCACTGAGCTAAACATCTGACATGTGTGCAGAGCAGGGTTGATATCTGCCCACCCTGGAGTTCACACATCATATTGAGATTGTTGTATTTTTATTTCAGAACTGAAAGCTAGTCCAACGTGTGATCCCATGGATATATTTGAGAGCTTCCTGATTGGTTATCATCTTCTTTCTTTTTGTCTATTTTAATAGAGAAAAAACACACGCGCGCACACACACACACACACACACACACACACACACACACACACCCCTTCCCTGCGGGAGCCTGGTTTATAAGCTGTCTGTCCAACTACAAGAGGAACACTAATCCAACCAGTATCACACTGAGAATGTCCCTGCCTCAGGTTTCATGAATGTCTTTACCAGGTTAACTTTGCTCTCCCTGTTGAACTCCTGTTGCCCTCTCATCTTTCACTGCAGTCGCTGCCCTCATTTTCCTCCTCCTTCCTCCCCTCGCCTCCCAGTCATCCTCTTCCTCGGGTGTTAAAGGAGGGCACGGCCGCACTCGGATGTGCCGTGACAAATTGGCGCGGAGGAGGCAGATGGTGACGGGGCGGAGAGCGCTCGTCACGCCGTCTGCGGGCGCTGACGTGAATTGATCTCGCCGGCACACATTGCTCCGCTCGTGTAATCTTGACGAGCTAACACCCCCGTGCGTGTAATCACACACACACACACACACACACACACAAGCGTGCCGACGAACCCTGACACACACGCCACCCCGCGCCTCCTTTCCCTCGCCATTAGTATCAATGATGTGTGCACCGGGGGAGTGTATGACAGGCCCTCCGCTCTGCTCCCCGTGGAGGGCCGGCGAAGGATGCTGAGGGATTTTGACAGAGACGCGGAGCTCAGACTAATGGCAGGCCCAGGGGACTCTGGGAGCCTCTGTCGGCTGTAGAGGAACATGCCAAGCCGCGCTGCGCTGTACATGTCAGGAACCAGGACGTTCTATTTACGGAGCTGACATCTCCAGGATGTTTACCCTTGGGGGGCGGGGCTTGGTTAAATTCCCCACGGGCGCGTTTTCACTCTTAACGGGGCTTCCGGTAAGATCATAGTTCGTCTTCAGGGACCGGCGTTACTCGTTGTTGCTGTGTTCCGTGGATGAGTGGAAAATGTTCGCGATCACGTGTTTGTTTTTTTAAATGCTAAATTACAATTTGCACAGTAAGCGAGGCTGAAGCGTTTCCCTAACAGTCCCCCGTTCGCCCAAACGCCCGGACTTCACATCGGTATTCGGCGCTAATTGATGTGGTTTTCTCTTCGTTAAAACCCGTGTGAGCGCCGTGGGCGGGAGCATGGGATAATTGCCGGCTTTAGCCCGCCTCACCTGGAACGTGACCGGATAACTTTCCCACGGTGCCTTGATATTCAGCGAGCGCACAAGCGCTAAGCTGGGGGGATATCGATCCGCAGATGCGATGCGTCCTCCAGGACCTCGGCCCCTCTAAACGGTCTCTCCGGACTCATCTCAGAAGACGTTCTGATGATCCCCGAGCACCTCAGGCCACCGGAGAACATGGAACATACATGAGATGAGAAAACGGAGGAGAACATTCGCTGAACGCTTGAACCTTTCTCAGGGTTGTTTTTTTTCAGCGAACAGAATGATTTGATATTGATCTCGGTTCGGGTTGTTATTCACCAGGAATGCAACGAGCTTTATAACACGGAAGAAGCACATTGACTTTTCCTCTGAGATGGGCCTTTCAGGCTAATGTTTGGACTTCTCAGGAACTTTTCGCTGAGTTTCGTGTTTATTAACGGCTAATAATCCTCGCGCGGGAAAGTTAAAGTGATGCAACTTCCTGCTGCTGGTTAAACAAGCCTAGTCCTCAGAAAAAACAAAACAAAGTTGGGAATCTCACACTGCAAGGAATGTTTTATGAGGTCTCCACATACTATTAGTCACTCTCACATGTTGGACAGGAGGCAGTTTATTACAGGAACACACACACAAACAGTATACATTATATGGATACATGGAATACACACACTTACAGATATACACAAACAAAAACACAGATACAGATAAACTCACACACACACACGCACACACACACACCCAGCAAGCTGTGAAAGGAAGAGGCTGTACTCTTTTTGTGATAACTGCTCCTACACTGTCAGCACAAACAATCTGCAGGCCGCTTTTCATTTTCCACATTAACAGGAAAAAAAAAAAAAAACAACCTCCCAGAACATTCAGTGCAAACAAAAGTTACAGCTGAGCATTTGTAAATAAATCATAGTGCTGTAATGGGAAAGAAATGCCTCTAAAACTGCAGAATGACTGCTGGCCGAGCTGCCTGAACACACAGTGATGGAATGCTGAATGTGTGTATTTACACACTGATATTAGCGCTCAGCGATGGGGCTGAAAAGTGATGTCACGATATGTTTGGAGCCAATGGCAATATTCAATATAAGATGATGTTTTTATATTTATTCTTTATTACATATCCACATGATATCCACACGTCTTGTGTAAATGTTTGGAGCAACACACCACACATGAGCTACAAGTGGGTGGAGCTACATGTGGGCGGAGCTACACGTGGGCGGAGTCGTGACCTGCAGGGAACTGGAGCGAAGGAGAGAAAGACGGAGGATGTTTAGTGTGTTGTGAAATTATATATATAAAAAAACAAAACTATGTAGGCGAAATGATCTATTGCACCGTCACCTTGTGCTGGATGTTTGGGCGTGCTGTCCTGTACCACGTGTCAATTAGTGTGAGCTGACGTGTGTTTCTGTACAGATAACAGTAAGACATATTCGCTTCCATGTACCACACCTGGCAAGAGGAAGGATTTACAACTGACCTGACCTCTGACCTCCACGCCCCTCTCTCCTCTCCTCATTCCTCAGGGTGGATGGAGACATCGAGGGGGGGAGGGGGTTTTCAGTGTTGTGCTTTCACTCCTGGTTTATTTTTAATTAAACAAAAAAAAGTTATATATTCACATGTGGTTTAACGCTCATCTAATTTAGTTAATGAGGAGTGGATCACTTGAAGTGAAGGTGAAAGTCAAGCAGCCCTCTAATGCTGTCTTTGGGCTGTTTATAATTGAAATTCAAATGAGGGAAGGGTCAATAGTTGAATACATTTTTGTCTTAAACAACAGTGTAAGGTCACAGAATATCGGATCTATTTTAGTGTTTGTCTGAAATTAAACTTAATTTATGGTAATTTCCTACACCATTGAATAATGTTTACTTTGAGGGCAAAACCCAAATTAATTTAATTATCATAAAGTTCATATTTGCCCATTAAAGTTATGTTGCTTTCACCCTTCAGATAACTCCTGAGCAAATTAAAATTGATCTACTTGGACAGTTGGCTTGGGACCAAAATAGCAGCTTGAGATTTAATAGAATCTCCATTTTTAGCTCTTGGCTGTTTGCACTTGTCATCTTGACATTGCCCTCCTGCATGTGCTTGCCAAGGTAAAGTGGTGTGGCTTGATGACATAATTGGTGGACTCTGTAGTTCTTTCTCATCACTAATTGGTTCCTGACCATAATGTGAAAGGAGGGGCCACGTGTCAGTGCTAATTTATGGTCTCGTTTCCTATATAATGGGCCTATCCGGGCGCTTGAGTTTTATTCCAGGGATCCTGACTTGCAGCCTGGATCACAGTTGGGTCAAGAGGGAAATGTCCCTCACTCCGTTCTTTGTGGAGAAAAAAAACCTGTAATATCTGTCTGCAAACGTACGTGTCAGAAAGCAAAGATGTCTGCGCACATGCAGATTCAGCATCTGTAACCTTCGTTCAGATTCATGGCCGAATATTCGTTGTCGGAAAACGTTCTTGTAATAATCTATAATGTATAATATCTGCAGATAAATTATGCTCGCAAAGGAGTTGAATCCATTCCGATGTCAAGTTACAAAGGTGCGACCGCATCAAGCTGCACGTCTCTGCACAATCTTGCACGGCGTAATTACGAATGTGCGAATCACTTTTGCAACCGCAAACCTTAAGTGTGCAAGCGGAGATGTTTTTGCCGTCGATATAACGCCAGACCCGACCCATTTTCCATTCTGCTCGGCCAGAAATGGGTTCACCCCGGGAACAGTCTGAGGGGGAGGCTGAATGGGACAATTTCACTGAACGACAGACATCACTTCTCGATTCTTCTAAGTCGATTATGTGTCAAGCCTGAGAGAGGAAATTGTCTTGTAGACAGTATCAGGAAGCAACCCGCTAATATGGATTAGAAAGCCACACAGTGAGCAGTGAACTTTTTCCTTTTTATTTATTTTTTTGCAAGACAGCAAAGGATTTCAGGGACCCCAAGACTAGCCGCAACTATAAACGGCTTGAAAAATAAGAGCTATATCGGCTCGAGCAAGCCTCAAAGCTTTGGGGCTTAAAGGACAAACTATGCTCCGTCATCGAGAGCACTGATTAAAAAGCATGTGTGTCACGGTCAGGGAAGATGTGGCATATGGCCAAACAGCTTAAAGTACAGAAAGAAAAGACATCTGCAGCGCCAAATCACACGCAGTCGGCAAGATTAAAGCGAATCTCGACGCAGGAACGGCCGGTTCCTGAACACGGGCAGTTATAGATTGTACATGCGATAGATAAAATTGAATGCTGCTGTTGGAGCCAGCAGTGTCTTTAATTACCGTGCAGTTATCCAAAAATGGATAAGAATCAACTTAAATCTAAGCGTGGAGTGTGACAAGACACTAGTTAACGAAACGCCGTACAAAATTACAAACTGGCACAAGATGAAATGGTTACTGTTTTGGTTGTAACTAGACCAGCACCTGGTTGGAGAAGCTAGTCTTGTTTGATTGACACTTTATGTCTCCAATGGGAGTGGGAAGTGTTAGTGCTGCACTTAACAAACTGAACTCCCTGTTTCACGAGGCATTGGTTGCTAGTTTAGGGGTTTAATGACCCCTAGCGCTCAGAGGTCACTCTGAATGGAATGTTTTGACCGTTTTTTAAAAGACCCCCATCCTGTTTCTGCTAACAGTATATTGCTAGAAGTCCTTGGAAAAGGATTTGTTTTGCTTTGGATGGGAGCCAGGCCACAGAGTTAACAATTTAAAAGAGGACAGAATGAACAGTATACATTTAAGGGAGTAAGTGTTTATAGGCATTGGGTTCGTGCTATGATACTTCAGACACATGCATAAGGAAACAACAAAATGATAAATAACAACTGTTCTTCTTCAGGCAGGGTTTGGAGTTCAGCGCTAAGTACTTTCCATGGCTCGGTTGTTTTTAAATTGATATTCATCTGCTTCGTTGCACAAGTGATCATCAAAATAAGTGACAGCCTAGTGTCTTGATTCTGAATAAAATCTGGATCACACCATGTTTCAATGGTCAAAGTCCATGATTTGTTTTTACTATATATCCTGAAAAGGTCAGGCTAGTGGAAAATAGTTTCTGCAACTTTTAGAAGCAACTGCCATTCAAATGATTGATTGAGCGTTACATGTAAATAAACCACCTAGCTTTGCTGTGCATTTAAGACTCAAGTGTAGCTGTCACAACAGCGCCATCAATCAGATTGAGAGAGAGCAAATTAATTTAACAGAAATAAACCTTAACAGAGCCAGTGTTATTATATCTGCCACTGTGGCAGATGTAGTGACTCTTATTCTGAAACGCTTTCAGAAGATATTTTGGAAGTAATTCCAGGTAGCCTTAGAGACAATTTGGTTTCCCTCGCAGACGGTAGAGGTTTGTTGAGGTGAAGTATGTCGTTTCCTTTGAATTGTGATTTCCTGTTTTGTGCTCTTCAATCTTTCTAGATATTTCCACACTCTATCCTTGACACACCTATATATTTTTTTGAAGTGATGTCAAATATCGAGAGCGGAGCGTTTCAACAGCTCTCATTCAGGCTCGTCAGAACCCAGAGCACAGTCTCCACTCCACAATACCTCGTCCGTGATGAAAAATATGCAGCGATTGAGCATCAAGGTCGTAACTCCAGCTGGGGAAGATTTCTCAAGAGGGCCAAGAAGTCATGGTGCAGAGTGAGTAAATACAGTAGAGCCAGGTGACAGAGGAACTGCAGGAATACTTTGACAAACCCTATCGCCAGTGACAAATTAACGTGTCAGCGACCCCCCAGTAACGCAGCGTCACGTTCCCTGTGCTGCTCTGCGATAAGGCGAGCGGGACATGAAGCGACAGCACACGGCTGTCTGCAGGGAGGCTGAGGACAGAGGTACAGTAATGGGAAACCCAGGCAGATGCTTGTCTCTGGTTATCGATTGGGCCAGACGTCCAGACGACTGTTACAGCTACTGACGCAGGCTGGCTGGCTGATTGACTCGCAGGCTGGCTGGTTGGCTGGCTGGCTGGCTGGCTGATTGACTCGCAGGCTGGCTGGCTGGTTGGCTGGCTGTCATCCTAGCTCACTTGCCGGCAGCTTTCTCTCTCTCCATCCTTACTGTAGCTTAAAGGGAGAATTTAAAATATTTGACCTGACATGCAGTGGATGGAGAAATGTGTCCTTGATACACCGATCCTTCCACCGTCAAACTGGATTTTGTCACACAGATGATATGTAAAGATATTCACACGCGGTCCTCACGTTGCACAATCTGTGTCATCCTGTTCACCCTGCCTATACACAGCATCCAGGCAGCAGCGCACACTGACCCGCTCCGGGGCGCTCGGTCTTAGCACACAGACACAGTCGGGCCTCGTGTCACGACAGCCGCAAGAGTAATGGCCTAGGGTCCCCTCCTGAACACAGACTAATGAGAATCTCAAATCCGACAAGCAGAGTGCATTTATCACACGCTCGCACTTAATGACACTGCCGCCCGGGCTCAGAGCCGTGCGCACGCCACTATCCAGCCCAGTTATAGATGGGTCTGTTGGTCCCCACACTGTCCCAATATTAGCCGGGGAGGACGGGGAGGACGGGGAGGAGGAGATTCAGAGCAGTGGTGAGTCTGGTGGCAACAGTGAGTTGTTGTTTTTTTCTCCACTCTTCTTCCTTCCTGTCCATCTTTTATTCCAGTGCTCTGTGTGTGTGTGTGTGTGTGTGTGTGTGTGTGTGTGTGTGTGTGTCTTGGCCCGGTCTGCACTCTTTCATTCTCTTTGTGTGCGCCGCGAGTTACCGCCTTCTCAGAAAACCTCTGATGCAGATGAGCGGAGCGTCCAGGCCCAGGACCGTCCAGGGGAGTCGACACATGAATACTACATGTGCTGCTTTGATCTTCCAATGGGAAGATCAGTGTGTGTTTATGTGTTTGTTTGTTTGTGAGAACACGTGAGTGTTTTTCAACCTGAGGACCTGGAGGAAGTGTCTCTGTCAGGAAAACAGAGCATCAAACAATTAGACCTCTGATGACGGATAATAAGATTTTTATGCTGTACATTTACGAGGTTATTGAGGAAAACGGTGACCATTTTAAGAGAGAAGGCGCTGCCGTAAAAGTGCTTGTTAATGTTATTTTTCACAAAGGGGAGTTGGCAGTTCATGTAGTTCGTATTTTATTTTTAAGACGGAGCAGCTGAGCTGGAAGCAGAGAGGAGACTGGTGGTTTGATTGTAGCCTAGCATGGGTACTAGTTCCTCTACCTCTGTCCTCCACTAGGAACTTGTTATTGGTTTGTAATTAACTGTAATTAACTGGGGTCTCAGGATCCTCACTAAACGTGTACGTACACACAAAAGACAAAAATGGCGTGTGGCAAAAATAAGTGTGACTCATAAAACCATGTGTACACACACCTGTATGCAATTCTGGTTTTATAAATCCCAAGCAACTCCTAATTTTGCACATGTGAACGCGCCTCAACATCCACTCAGGTAACACCTATAATTAGCCATAAATACGCACAAAATGCCCTTTATGGTTATTTATATACATAAATGTGCTGATCACACTTCCTCTGTGTGAGAAAATGGCAAAGTCAGAGAGAAAGACAACTGTTTGCTCACCATTACACACAGTCATTGCACCCTTCTTACAACCCCGTGACAATCAATCAACCAATCAATCAATCAATCTGTCAAATTACTTTAACACCTTCAATTTATGGCAGTTAATTGGGACCCGCAATTTCTGAGCCCGTAATAAAAGTTGATTGCAAATAGGGATAGTTTTTGGGGAAACTAGCCGGCGTTTCGATTAAAACAACAAATAAATGATTGCGGCCTGGATGTTCCTCTGGGATTTCATCCTGTTATAAGTCTGTGTAGTTTGATACGGAACATAAAGAATTTATTTGAAGTGGCGATCAAGAAGTTCACACCTGATTTCACTGCTGTATCCTGCTGACGGAGTCTGTACGTACACACAGGTGAAAGGATGCGTGGAAATACACACATTTTTCCGCATCGAATTTTCCTAAATCCCAACGTTTACACCACTTGTTTGTGCGTAGCGACCTTTATAAATGAGTTCCCTGGACGGTGCAGAATTACAGAAGAGAAACAGTCCGCTGGTGTTTGTGTGAGTAATGACCTCTTCTTTCTACCCGGAGTCTCAGCACTGACACGCTAGGAAACGGTCATCAGGAAAACCGTCCGTATAATCCCCCGCGTCTCTCTGCGATCTTTACATATAAGTAGGGAAAGATGATTTGAACCCTAATTACATGGACCTCTAAGACGACCGTGACGTCTCTAATGACTGGTGGGGATTTAGCCCCAGATAACAGCTTATCCTCCTTAAGTGCCAGAGGATCTATATTATCTACAGCGGGATCTGGGCCATGCTTTAACAGCTCAGACACATTAGACACACGCAAGGCGCACCAAGGCTCAGACTTAGTAGCCACTCAGTACGGGCTGGATGGGGAACGCACCGCGGTGTCTGAAGGACGGTGAAGGACAGTGATCGATGCCTCTGATGACGTGTCAAAGAGACTGAGACTCAGTTGGATTGTCTGGATTTCCGTATATTTTCGTTACCCGTTGTGTTTTATTCTGTTTGGATTGCTGCTGCCTGTTTATTTTAATGACATGTAGCGAACCATGTTTATTAACCAAGCAGGTGTTACTACTTTTATGCTTTTCCACTTTGCTGTCAGAAAAATAGCAAGTCCCAAGATGTCTGCCTGTGATGTTCAGTGTTGTCGAGGCAGGACCTGGCAGCCTGAAACTGATTGGTGGAATTGATTGTCTGGCTGATTCCAGACCAGTGATCTGTGAGACGTCGTTGTCCCCCCCCCACACACACCTCCTGCGTTCTTCATTTACAGTGACTGCCTTCACCAGCGCCTCTGTTTAATGTCTCATGGCTAGTTACATTAAGCAAGCCAACGTTTGAGTCTGTGTTAGACTGACACGACGAAGCCTTGAGGAGGACGAGGAGGGCCTCGCTGCTCCTTCTATCGTACGGCTTTCCTGCAGCCGTTGAGCTTTCGTGGGCGAGAGGGAGCCGTTGCAGCAATAACACAAGATAAAGGCAGCTCGAAAACCCTCCGAGCATTTTAATATCCGTCTGGATGATGTCATCAGTGTGAGACAGCGGTAATGACCAGGTCAGCCACCACTTTGGGTTATTGCCCTGGAAGGTAGGACTGCCCCTGATAACACGGTTCGCCTCTCTCTTCTCTTCTCCTAAGGTTTCTCTTTCGCACAGAGACGGTTTGTCCCGAAGACAATGATGAAGCGTTTAATCTCCCCAGGAACGGCGAACCACATAGGCATGATGATTCCATTATCTCTGCGAGGCGCTCTCCCCGAGAACCCTCACTCTTAGACCTGATTTATATTCCCTGTCATCAGCATCGACCGTTCAGGTTGCAGAAATCATTCATTTATAAAAGCAGGGCTCGCTGTTTTCCTTCTTGTCTCACCGAAGATGCACCAAAACGTACTTTAGTCACACATTTCCTCGCCAGCCTCTCTTCTTTGCCTCTTTATGATCTCGTCGGGGGTAATGTGACGGGGATGGATGTGCAGGGTGACGTGTGTGTGATTGCCTCTACTAACAAGGGATAAAAGGCAATGGAAAGATCTTCGCAGCTATTTATCTTCCTTTGATCAATCCTCAGCTACTCTGTCTCTCCGTGTTTCATCTTTCGAGCAGGAGCTCTGCGTTCGCACACTTGGCATTTGTAAGCGCCTCTTTTTGTCAAGACTACACCAATAAGTAGGAGACCTGTCCATTAAATCGCAGTGATATAAAGGATTTGCAATGAGCCGAGGCAGCAGCGACAGAACAGCAAGGTGTGCGATATCTCCTCCCTTCAAGGATTGTAAAGTTCGCTTATTTGAACGATCCCCGAACTTTCGACCTCTTCCTCTCCTAATCCACTTTTCATTAAGAAAGGAATAAAAAGTTCCTGTAGATTGATAATTCGTAGAGGATGTCTTTCAGGAGTCTGGAGTGTAAACAGTGCAGCGAACTAATTGGTTCCACAGGGGAGATGAAGATCAAAGCGTCTCTGTGTTATTAGGGAACTCTCGCTCGGTGTATTATATCTGCCACCTCGTGAACAGACATAAAGCCACCGCGAAGCTCGCTCGACGGCGGTCCTCAGCCGAAGCACCCTTGGTGGTAGCGAAGAAAAGGTTACGCCAAACATTTCATACACAAATATCCGTGAGCTCTCGTCGTTAGGTCAGAGAGACGTGACTAAAACGATACGAAGAGCTTCCTGCCTCCTTCCCCTGCAGAACATTTACTCTGGAGTTATTATTGTTATTATCAGTAGTAGTAATATTTGCTTCCTCTATTGTGAGGACACTGACTTTAACCATTGTGCTCCTTACTGTTAATTGTGGCAATTAAAGGATTTAAACTTATTCTGCTGTTGAACTCACAGATAAGACCATCAGGGAAATGCTTAAAAACGTAAACATTCCCATCATCAGCATCAGTGTTAACATAACTATTGTCTTTGCACGTAATTTCTAGGTGGACTATGATACCAGTGTGTTTTGTCGAACTTAACATCCAGTCTAATTAGCGTAGCCCCGTCAGTCCGGCTGGCACGGCACTGCTGATGGAGGAGGTTTTCCTTGCTTTGCCCAGCGATTATTTTGGGCGGTCGCTGCCTTCTGCACTGGCAGCAGAATTGAGGGCGTACTAAAGCCAAGCCCCAAGAAACCTGTCCACAGTGCCTAATCACAGCTGTGTGATTAGGTAGATCAGCGGCTAACGCGCGCACACACACACACACACACACACACACACACACACACACACACAAAACAAAGCTAATCACAGC
>OMKK01005462.1:3530-26001 GCA_900302305.1 Polymixia japonica | reverse complement strand
AGTTACCAACGAGCCATATAGAGGTTGCTGACTGTGTCAGACATGATGATACCTGACCAAAACACAAACACATGCACACACGCACACAACCACAACATAGAGGGTGACGCATATATGGCTGAGTCAACATGTAGAGTGGCCTAACGTGTTTTTCCACCCCCCTCTCGCCTAACCATGACAGACATTTAACACAGAGGAATGTTTATGGCTGTTTCCCCGTCCAGGTCCAGAGTTCAAGCCCATCCACCTACGAGAAGGAGCGTAATTCGTGACACCGTCTGCTCCATTAGCAGGCATGTTACAGTTATTAAGCATGCACCGAGGGACAATTAATCTCGTTGCGTGGGAAATATCAGCCCAACCAGGCCTCTGACATAATATTCACAGTGTAAATTGCAGCAGGGAACGTCATGAGATTCGTGACTATTTTTATTTTTATTTTTAGGCTTAACTCATCTTCACGACAGCAGGTGCGTGTGTTTGCAGGAATCCCACTCGGTTTCTCTCTCATGCACACGTGATTATTCATGCATCAGACGCCGGGCAGACCGGAGTGTTTCGGTCACGCCGTCAGGTTGCAGGTCCTACCTGGATTGCCGCAGTCCGCGCATGTATCGTTGCCAGGTCTCGCCAGCACGTCTTGTAGGAGCCGGTTATTCCCCTCCGCTTCCAAGGCCATTTTTTTTTTTTTTTTTTTTTTTTTAAGTTTATCGGTGTAGACTCACTCGCACTCGCACGGACGTCCACTGTTACCTCCGCCTGACCGATCCCTTGTCACCTACCCCGCAAAAATAAAATAGATAAAAACAGCAGTATACTGAATTATCTGAGACGGGCAAAATCTCTCTCTCTCTCTCTCTGTCTCTCTCTCTCTCTGTCTGTCTCTCGCTCTCACTCTACACCCATATGCCTCTCCCTGTCTTTCTCTTTATCTATCTATTTCTCTCTCTCTCTCTCTCTCTCTCTCTCTCTGATAGCTCTATCACCGAGTCCTGCTGACTGCATAATATCAAGTGTGTACCATCTCCACCTCCTCCGCCCTGTCTCCTTTCTGCTCCAGCCCAGACTACTGCTATAGAAGTGAGCCCTCCGGTGGTGGTTTACCTGACTACACCTGCTCATCTCTACAAAGCTTTCGGTAACTTTTTGAAATGTGTGACTCAAATAATCACATATCCATGTCTTATTATACCTAAACACAAATTAATATTAATTGAATTAATAATCTCATATTGTTGGGAAAATAATGAGAAACGCCTATTTAGAATATTGCTGATTGGTGTGAAGCCCAATCTTCTAAAAGAAAAAATAGCAACAACATGTCTGCGTCACTTATCGTCACTTCAGAATGTCTATATAATTATTGTATAGAGGTATTTGTATAATCCTTAATTAATAATGGTCGAAAACGTAACCGACGCAGTCTTCCAAACTGACTACTAATGCCTGTCCAATCAGACGTCCCGAAAACTCAACGTCATATCTATGCGACAGCGGGGTTGTCATTGTAACCACTGTAGTCTCACTCAAAGGACTTGCGAAACATAAGTTAAACTCTTTTTAACGTAAACATGTCTACCGCTATGAATTTCGGAACAAAGAGTTTTAAGCCGAGGGCTCCTGACAAAGGATCTTTCCCTTTGGATCATTTTGGTAAGCACAGACAAATGCATTTTGCATGTTGAGTAACATGCTATTAGTATGTCATGCTTCAGTTTATCACGTTTGCCTCTTATGACTATTAGGCAGCACTTATTTAAATAAAGTACATTTCCTTCGTTTTCTTCCGCCTAAATACACCGTGGGAGAGGGGGTGTGGTAGCTGTTTGGTGTATCATAGGTATTATTAGCTACTATTCAAAATCTCAAATCAAAGTGTTTGCTTTTTTTATTCTGGTGTGTCTAAACCACTGTGGCCAGTGGACAAAAAGGTTAGTTTCTTAACCTGTTTGTAATTTTAATTTAAAAAAAAGCTGTAGACAGCCTAACTTAAAACAACATGTCTGGATTGTCTGTCCAAATGGACTTATTTGGTTGCCTAATGCATGATGATTTTTCCAGGAGAGTGTAAGGCCTTCAAAGAGAAGTTCATGAAATGCCTGAGAGACAACAGCTTTGACAACTCCAAGTGCCGCCTGCAGTCCAAAGAGTACCTGGAATGCCGGATGGACAAGTGAGTGCCATACTTAAAGATGCTATGTGTGATGTTATAACTCCATCGATAGCAAAGGGGAATTCCGACAACAAGCCACTACAGTTCAAAAACAAGCAGGACTTTTCTCCTCCTCTGTAGCACCTCTCCATCGCTCCTCTCCCCTGTCCATCAAAAACCTCACACACTACAGGTGAACAGATTCTTGGGAGGAGATTATTGTTGAGCTGGCAACGTAAACATGGTTTAGAAACGAGGGAATATCAACATGCTGACCGACATTTGTTGTGAAGATCATATCTCACTGAACCATTGCATAGAATGTTACTTTAACATAAAATAAAATATACATTTTGCATATGGCAGCTTTAAGAAGTTATAGCCTCCAGTACACTAAGCTACAGTATTCATTCATAGTCATTATAGATGACAATGCAATAATGGAAAATCACTTTTATTGAACAAAGTGTCCTTTGGTGGATTGGGCCCTAACAAAACGGTCTTAAGCATCAATCTACTTGATAAATCTGTTTGCTGATAATCAAATCAACATTAAACTGCCAAATCTCAGAATGTATTCATATCATTCTCTCCTATTCACTGTGTGAAAACAGCACAAATTAGGACAATTACAGGCCTAACTTAAAGTGACTGTTGATGCATAATCAGCTGTTGCAGGGTAATAACTTCATTGCAACACATTCAAATGTATTCTATGTTAATAGGTGGCTGCTACTGTAGGTTCACTTCATCTAGAGAGAGGCTGTACAGCGTCAGCCTTAAGAACAAAGGCCACCATCCAAATGCTTTTCCATATCCAGCCTTGTTTTAACAGTATCTGACAAACCAAGAAGCTGCAACTGCCCATGTTCTTATTCTGTCTTCTTCACAGTCAGCTGATGACCAAGGAACCCTTGGAGAAACTTGGCTTTAAAGACCTGATGGATCCTCCTCCCAGTCAAGAGGGAAAAGAGACCAAACCGTGATCTACTATACTGTAACTCTTCAACAGTAATGCAGAGATGCTGGTGGTCTGCACCTACAATTTTCATCAATTTGTTTGGGAAAGGCAAAAAGCAGTATCTGCCCAGAGCATTAAAGTGAAAAATGCTCTCAAGTATTTTTTTTAACTGCTCAGCCAAAAGATTTGTGTGAAGTTCTATGAAATGTGGTAATTTATTGACTTAGTAAGAGACCACTTTTTATTTTTTCATCCTCTGACCACATCTGTCTCCTTTGTAGGTCAGAACATACAATATTTCTAAGAGTGTGCCCAAAAGTGCACGTTTTAGGTTGCAAAGCATTGCCATGCTTGGTTCAAACCTTTAACCACCCAACTGAGACTGTCTGGCCATATGTGAGGACAGAGGGCATGTCTGAGCATATGCTTTGACCTTGCTTATTGACTTTTGTGTACATAAAATAAGATTGTATAGCATAATATATGGAGCTGCTGTTTTTGTCATGTTAATAAATATTTTTTATCAAACTATTCTGTGTGTGTAGTGTGTAGATTTTGTGAAATTTCTATAAATGAGACCTATTGATCCATCTCAAATGTTATAAACTCAATGCTGCACGTGCGATTATCTTTCAATTATAGACATTACTAAAGGGGGCATATCCTGCGCTTTTCAGTATTTTTGCATAATTCCTTGCTACCCTCTGTGTGTCTCTGAGTTTCTTTGCAAATCCTAGCTCATGGCTCGGGCTGAGCTGTCCTTCACAGGTCTGGGCGTGAACATTGTACTTCTGTGATGTCACAAAAGCACGGAAATCGAAACGGCTTGTAAAATCCTACAGGTCTAGCCTGACGTCATGAGCTTCTGGTTTCACATACAGCTTCTTAATCATATGTCAACCATCTTAGACACGGAAGGACTATTCATTTTTGATTATCCATGATAGGTCCCCTTTAACATTTGACTGCTGCAGTAACTATGGAGACTGCAGGTGGTACGTGGAGGGGTTAAGCCCCCTGTGGAGTCACATGTCTGCCCCTACTGGCCAAGGATCGAATCCCACTAAATCCTTTTTTCCTGTCTCCTCTACTCTGTCTGCCACTCTACTTCCCTACTGTCTGAATAAAACAGACAAATACTAAAGTTGAATGGACTAAAAAAAATGTCTTCACACAGCTGTTTTCTATTTGCTCGCTTTTATTTACTGTCAATCTTTTTTTTTCTTCACAATGTGGTGGCATGTTGCAAAATGATGACATTCAGAGCCTGAAAGAAGAATGGATGGATGAAGACATGATGGCAGGAAATAGAGCCACTCCATGGGAACATCCACAAATTCTTTTGTTAATTAAATTCCCAGGCCCGCTGCATAACACCATACATTATTTATATGGAGAGAAGAGAGAAAATATTATTTTTTCAAAGGACATTCAAAGTTTTATGGGAACGTGTCTCTGTAGCAATGGCACAAAAACAAACACATTGATGTTTTTGAACATTAAAAAAAATCTAAAAAAAAAATCTAAAAAAATAAATGTGTGCATTTACTGACATATACTGTATATTACATGGAGCCCACATCTGTTTTGTCTGTTCATAGCAGGCTTTGATTGGCTTGGATTATGCTGCTTGCCAGACAGCAGTTTGGAGCGTTACATATGGAGCCCTGGACCTCAACATCTCACACTGAGAATGCACTACAGTCAACACAGAGAGAGAGGAAAGTAAACCTAGTATCAATTTGTAAAGGTACTACATTTTTTGTAAGCCAGAAGTAGGCAAGGTGTTGACCAGATTCAACTCAAATCATGTGTGCAACACACACATTCAGAAGGCAAGGCTGGAAATACCTCATTATATTGGTGACAGTTGGCTGGCATGGCATCTTTGATTCATGACTTGATTCATATTTTAGCACGAGTCCACAATTGTAGTCACTTGTTTTGTGGTTTGGTTTTCTCTTTTCCCAGGCTATTGTTTTAGTCCCCAGCAGATCCAGAGTTCATGTGTAAAAGGTTAGGGTTAGTGATATAAGTCAAACTGCTCACCTTGTGCAGGGAAGAAAGCATAGACTCATTTTGAAGATGAGTTGAAGGCCCTGGCTAATGGAGACCGACATCTTGAGTATGTGGACTCTGTATGGTGAAGCTCTGTTATTAGTCCTGAAATAGTGCATGAACAGCCTGGCTCTGGACATTCATTGGCACACACACATTTGCTAGATTCAAAAGAGGAAATATAGCTCTCTGACTGTATATGCCCAATATGTATATGCCCAATACTGCATACACACACACACTGGACCTCAAAACAAATCCTCACATTAACACATTGCACAATGTTCAACCCTCACCACTCCAAAGAAATATGAATCATTTCTTACCGCAAGGAAACATCTGTCATTTTATCAGTAACATATGTCACAATGTAAAACAAATGTAAGATGATATTTAAATGGTGTCATTTCAAAATATTATCTACTAGTTGAAAAGCTTCACACTCATTCTTACTAAATTGATTGATGTTATAGCATTGTTAAAGGGATCATACTAGTCCATAGTTGGCCATTGAGCAACACCACCAAAAATTCTTCACAGTTCAAACCAGAAATTTATTGTCAAGACCCAAGTTGATGCACACATTTTGAGCCAGTTAAACAAACGGCATTTAAAAACAAATCATACATGGCATGCAATCTGCATATGAAGTCCACCACTGAGGGAAACAACTTAGGAGATAAAATAACACGCATCATATCCCATAAAAACACAAAACCCCAAAATATCAAAACTGTAGTAATACAGACAAGAGATCTGTCATTTCCATTTAATGGCAGATTCACAGTAATAACAGGTTTGAAGGAGAGAGGATTTCATTTTTGAAACCCTGTATTAGCTTACTTCTAACTAATCAAACACAGAAGCTAATGTATTGAAACGACACTTTATACTCCTATGTCCTAATAGTGTCAATTAAAGTACTCTCCTAGCTGGACTTCAGAGCCTATTATAGGATTGCTGCGATTTTACGAACCATTCACAAGCACACGATTAATAGAAAAATTTGGAGGTTGGTTGGTTGGAGGGGGGTTGGCTTTAACGTGAGGAGTTAGAGCTGGAGCGCGATCGATGGCGCCGGCGACCAGGGGAGCGGGACCGAGACCTGCGACGCACCGGAGAGCGTCTCCGTGGAGACCGAGACCTTAGAGAAGAAGAGGAGAGAGAGAAAATAGTCATTATTCAGAGAAGAGTGTAGACAAATTCAACAATCAACTTATATGGTACATCAGGTTCATATCTGCACAATGACAAGTTCCCCTAACATAGCCACTGATAGTTATTTTGAAGAGGGGGAACAGAAACTACAAAAAGTGTTTCCTGTAGGACATATTTTTCTGTCACACAACTTCTCTCTGCTTTCACATGTTAGCGAAAGGTGACGTGGCACTTTTAGTATTTAGACTCCACACAATGCTACACGCCACTCACCTTCTCCTCATGCGAGGTGGGGTGCGTCGCCACATGGGGGGAGGCGGGGGCATCCTGCGGGGAGGAGTCAGCCTGCGGGGAGGCGGGCGGACCCGCGGAGCCAACACAGCAGTGGCTGTGATCTCCTGTCCGTCAATCTGACCTGAAGAAACCAGGAAGAACAGGAGTGTTCGTATGTATCGAAGAGAGTTTCAGCGCATGGCATAAGGAAATAGAGGTAAATAACCACAGAGATAACTAGTGGTCTTTGTTTTCTACGGTTTGTTATTCTTTTGTACGTATACCTCTTTGAAGAACATTTTCAGACAGTATACATGTGCTGGTAGCTTTATGTGCATTGAAGTGTGGGCTGGGTTATCAACTGAAGAGAAAAGAGTAGGGCCCAGGGTTCCCACACCATACTGAACATCAAGGACATTTAAAGGACTTTTTAATGACTTTCAAGACCTGATTCTCTTGAATTCAAGGACTCAATAGGACCTGTTTTGCGACATGAATTAGGGTTTACCACCATGTAAACACTATAAAATTAATTAGAAAGCCTTAAACAGATGAATATTGCCATTTTCTTAGCACCTCACGCGCAACGCAGCGTTTTCTCAGCTGAGTTGAGGGAAGTCGGTAACCTTAGTAACCTCATATCAAACTATAACATTGAACCATCAAGGCCTATTCCATTATTCCACAAACATTTCACTAGATTCAAGCACTTTCAATGACTTATGTCCATTTTCAAAAACTATTTTTTATTTTGGAATTTTTTTTCAAATTCACAAAGGTTTAAGGATTTTTAAAGGCTTGTGGGAGCCTTGAATCATACCTTTGACCTGAGTCAACCATTGCTGTGACTATGGGCAGTCATACCCCTGATTACAGTAAGGAATGCCTTTCCACATTACCCATCTGTCCCTGTAATCACATATTAATCTTTTCAATCTTCTATTCCGCCACATTCTCCCACCTCCATCCATGTGTTTGAGGGCCTTTTCTGCCTCTTCTGGCGTCTCAAACTCCACGTAGGCGTAGCCCTTGGACAGGTGTGGGTGGAGGCGGTTCATGGGCATGTCAATCATCTTGATCTTGCCATAGGTGGAGAAGATCTCCTGGATGTGGTCCTGGGACAAAACGAAAAGTCACAGGTCATGGACATGTTGACTGACACGGTATCCGTTAATCCGACGCTGTGAACATGCTTTTGAGACTGGTGTTGTCACATTGTGTGACACAGAGGCCTACCACCGAATGTTTTCAGAGGTTTCCAGCAGGTATGAGCCACCATGTTGGTAAGTAACCACAAATCGCAAGATTGCAACGTTATCTCTTACTCTTTGACAAAACCACGACACGCTGCATTTCTGCACGCTAGGGTGCAAAGGTCAGTGAAGAGGAGTCGATTATGTAGAAATCGTTCCGTGCATTGTCACTCCTCCACGCTGGTGGTAACCATTAGTAACGACTCTCTAAACATCCCATGATATACATCTATTGCCTTCAGTAGAGGCCTCGGTCTAATGTCACTTCAAGGCATGTGCCTTGAGGTAAGAAGTGTGGTTTAGCAGTTCACCTTGATGACATTTCTGGTCAGGCGACCCAGGTAGACCTTAGTGGGCTTGGGGGTGGGGCTCCGTCGACGCCGGTCCCGGTCGTCCTTCTTCACGGACTTGGACCTACAGTAACATTTAAACAACATTGTTTAAATATCTATTGTTGTATCACTAAAAACAAAAATAATGGCTTTGCAGGAAAACATAACTACATGGAGGAAGAAGTTTAAACACTCTTCGCTAAGTGACCAATCCCCTTACTTGGAGCGTGAGCGGCGTCTGTTGTCGTGGCGCCGGCGGCTGGGGCTCGGGGAGGACGAGGAGGAGGAAGAGGAGCGAGAGCTGGAGGAGCCCGAGCGGCTGGAGCCAGAGGAGCTGGAGCCGCTAGAAGACCCGGAGCTAGAGCCTGAGCTGCTGCTGGAGCTGGAACTGGAGCTGCGGCCGCGCAGAGAGAGTGAGTGACGGGTGTTGAAATATGGAAGAGTCTAACCTGTCATGTAGTCCGTAGATCATGTAGTCCGTCTGTCATGTAGTCCGTAGATCATGTAGTCATGTAGAATGCCTAAATAGTCATTACGGTAAAACTGTCTGAAAGTCAAATAATAATAAACAACAGAATATATTACCCTTATTTAACAGGAAGAATTGGCCAATGTCTGAAATTGACTTAAGTAGTATTTTTCTAAGAACTGACCACAATAGTGTGCATACATTGTTATTGTACAGTAGGTAGGGACAACCAGGAAGTAGTAACATCATTCCAACTGACTAAAGGGAAAATAAAAACTGAAATAAACTTTTTAACTGAATCCAGAAGAATTTGGCCATGCTGTGTCCACTCGGCTAGCACCCCCTCCATTCTCTCTCTCTGCCCCTCATATCTGCACAGTTATGAACAACAGCATTCCTACCGGCTGCTCCCACTGGAAGCACTGTGGCGTTTGCGGTTCTTATCTCTGCCCCTGTCTTTCTCAGCTCCATCCTTGGTGGTGCCCGTTTTCTCCTTCCCTCGCTCTTTAGATTTGTCGTCCTCTTTCCTCTTCGTTGGGGAAGGCGCCCTGTTGAAGGAGGATTTGTGTGAGTGGTGGGAAACTGAGACAGAGTGACGCTGTTATCAAGCTGTTTGAACATAAAGACAAACAGTGCACATAACATGCCCGCAAAGCATGAGAAGCACTTCCAGTCTTGTAATGTTGAAAAAAATAGATACTGTAAGCAAGGTATCACTGGAAATCATTAGCTAGAGTATCTGATATAGAACAATTTCATATAAACTAGTTAACCATTTCGGATCACTCAAGCCAGTGTTTGTGTACTTTACGTCCAGCCAAACGCAACTCAAAAGTAAGCACTAGTTTTGTTGCATCTTCAACTAAAACACATTATCACTGACTTGTGACATGTCTTTAATAAGGAAAGCTGAAGCAACAGGAGGTTCTAAAAGACTTAGAAAACTGCTTAACGAGGCTTAATGTACCAAAACAAACAGATAGAACCCCCAATTCTGCAGATGAAGCATAGCATGAGTACTAATAGTGAGCAAAAGCACTAGTTTTCCTGCGTAACGAAGCTTAGTGTACCTAAACAATTATAAAATATGACTCATGCCAAGCTTCATCTGTGCAGAATATGGGGGTTCTAGCTGTTTGTTTACGTAAGTTAAGTGTTTTAGAGGATCCCCGAAGTGATGACTGACTTCAAGTGCACAAAAAACCAAACAGTTTTTAATAGTAAATGTAATATATACAATAGTAAATATAATATATATAATTTGAAACGCCCACTTCCGGTGGCTGGTGTGGAAGTGCTCGACTTGTTTAACCTGAAGGTGGTGCAAACTAATACTAACCCGTTACACCGTGTATTACACAACCTCCTGGAACAATATTAATCTCGGCTTTATCATTATGTATCATTATGTAGACGAACAATCAGTCACTCTACGGTTAATAATCTGATGGTAAACTACATGTTGTACCGTTAGCATTAGCTACATTAGCTAAACCCATTCATAAAAGCACCGACGCCTCGTGCTTCTTCAACCAAACTATATACGTTTATTACACCAACTGAACGTCGACCTTTTAAAAAAAAAACAACGAGTATATTATATGCACACGTCGGTGTACAGCTAGTGCATCGTAAACGAGGCTGAAATGTGGACATAAACGCCAACGTTAACTTACATCTTTCCTCTTGTCCGCGCAAGTCGTCGCAATAAGATGACGTACTTTTGTTGCTAGCGGAGCACCTTGAACCAAAGACGTTGCAGTTTAAATATCTAGATGGCTCACATAACATTCAGCCTGTGGAAACTCTTGTCCGCTAAGGCGGAACCTAAAATGGTGGAGTATATGGCGGGAAAATAATCTCGCACATCTACAACTATCTAAAATTAAAATGTTTATCAATATTCATGTTATTAATTTAGCGGGGTAGCCAGATACTCCGTACAGCAGATAGTTTATGCAAGAACCTCATGGAAATTCATTAGACATCGCACGGCACCACACTACGCATGTGCAAAGGAAACAGCTGCTAAACAAAACTGTTTTTTTTTTTTTTACTAATTTAAAGACATATTTGGGTCTCATACCGCGAACTTAAACATTACGCTGTTTGGCTAAATCAAATAACTGTTCTCAGAGAAAAAAAAGATACTGGACTAAACGTGAGACAGAAGCGGTCTAGTCGGCATAACGGGATTTTAAGAGAAGACGGAACTAGCCGGAGGTGGAGTCTCTCGCTTCGTCCGTATACTTACAGGTTGGACGTTGGGACGTAGAGGGGATACCTCAGCGGTTATATAGCTTTATCTGTTTACACTATCTACGTTAGGTCTTTAATATAGCTTATTGACAGACCAAGACGCCTTCTCTTTCTGCTATTTCTTTTGAAACACGTTGAATCCGGATTTGTTGGTATTCATTGTAAAATCAAACAGGGCAAAGTGCAATCATTGTGGATTGAGGACATAACTCATAGTAGCCATCATTGTTAAATTTAATTATATGATCCTTGTTTCTCTGCAAATGATTCTTGAAGGTAATATTGAGGAAGAAGAAACAGATAAACACACAGGGAATTCCAGAATCCTTGCCTTAACTGTGTGTTCTGCTGCTATCGGTGGCACCTTCCAGTATGGGTACAATATCTCAATCATCAATTCTCCCACTAGCCACATCCAGGGCTTCATTAACGATACATACAAGGAACGCTGGGGCACAGGACTGGACACCCCTCAGGTGACCCTAGTGTGGACTGTTATCGTGTCTGCTTTCTCATTAGGTGGTTTGGCTGGAGCCCTACTTGCAGGACCAATGGCAGTCCACTTCGGGAGGAAACAGTCGCTGCTTCTCAACAACTCCTTCCTGTTTATGGGCGCCATACTTATACTGGCAAGTAGGATGGCTAGATCGTTTGAGGTCATTGTCCTTGCCCGTTTTCTGGTAGGGGTTAACTCGGGGGTCAGTATGAATGTCCAGCCTATGTACTTTGGAGAGAGTGCTCCCAAACACCTCCGGGGCGCCGTAGCATTTTCCTCAGCTGTTTTTACTGCGTTTGGAATCTTTTTGGGCCAGATTGTGGGCCTCACTGAGCTGCTAGGCACAGAGCCTCTCTGGCCCTACCTGCTAGCTAGCAACGCTATCCCAGGCGTAATCCAGCTCCTTACCTTACCGTGGTTCCCTGAAAGCCCCAGATACCTACTGATTGACCGGGGAGACAAAGAGGCCTGTGCCCGGGCACTGGGGAGGCTCCGCGGTGGGGTGGCTCCTGTTTGGGAGATGGAAGAGATGCTTCAGGAGCAACAACAGCAGAAAGCCTCTGGTGAAGCTTCTAAATCTGGATCTGCAGCTGCTGTCAAGACACCCTGGGCTCTGTTTATGGATGGCGACCTCCGACCCCAGCTCAGAACAGTCATGGCTGCCAGCAGCGCCATGATGCTTTGTGGCAACGATTCCATCTACTTCTACGCCTCGTACATCTTCCTTGAAGCAGGGATCCCTCCGGAGAAGATCCAGTACGCCTGCATTGGCACAGGCGCCTCAGAGTTCGCCGCCTCCATAGTGAGTAACCTCCTGATTGAGCAAGTGGGCCGCAGGCGGCTCCTGGTGGGGGGGTATTCCCTCATGGCTGGCTGGGCTGTGGTGTTCACCACGGCACTCACCCTGCAGGGCTGGGGCATAGCTGGGATGCCCTACCTCAGCACGGCCTGCGTGTTCGCCTACATCCTCAGCTTTGGCATCGGCCCCGCCGGGGTGACGGGGATCTTACCGGCCGAGATCTTCAACCAGGCGGCTCGGCCGGCAGCGTACATGGTCGCCGGTTCGCTCATGTGGATCAACCTCTTCCTCGTGGGCATGACGTTTCCCTTCATCGTCAACAGCCTGGCAAACTTCTGCTTTCTGCCGTTCTGCGGAGTGTGTGTGGCATCCGCAATGTTTTTGGGGCTCTCCTTGCCCGAGACAAAGGGACGGACGCTGGCTGAGATCACTGCAGAGTTTGATAAGAAGAATGGAAAGAGGGAGACGCAGGAGGATGAACACTACCAGCTGGGTAAGTCTTGCTCCCTCGGTTCCTTGGAGCCAGATCCGGACCCCGGGCTTGAGGATGCAGGAAACAGTCTGGCCCACGACCAGTGATGGCGGGGTATGTTTTCAGGTAGTGCCTTTGTGGTCACTTTGCTGTAAACTACCTCTGGACTTGGGCTGATTGCTCCAGAAACTGAATTTTGAGTGTCTTATCTATGAAAAAGAATCAGTTAGTAATCACTGAAAATTGCCTCATTTCTGTTCACTGAAGGTTTTGACTAGAAATTCCACGTTTGACTGAATTTAAAAAAATGTCCTTCACACAGCTTGTTAATAACATGACACTGCCCTTCAGTGTTTATAGTGACTCTGTGTCCCTCTAGTTGTGGTAACAAGGTAAGAAGAATGACTGAATAGGCTGTTGGCCCTTGAAAGTGGGCCCTTGTCTCCTTTTCACACCCACTTATACTCCCTGAAGGCCTTGATAACTGACAGCTCTGTTTTCTCTGTGGAAATCACAGACGACTGCATTACACAGGGCATCCAGGCCTTTCAAATGTTAGTGAAGCTGAGCCGATGTATTGATGTGGTTTTCGGCTTTTTTTTAAGCCACCAGATATTTTAATGACCAATATATAGCCCAATTTAACTGGAAATCCTATTCTAAGCCCCAAGAAAGAAACTAATTGGGTTACATTTTAAAGCATCCTGGCTTGATTACAGTCATTTTATTTTGTGTAATCTGATAACTTTTCCATTTAGTGGACACTTTTATGCAAAACACTTTATGGTACCTCAAATGCATACACTTTAAGCATGCGTGCTCCGACTGGGAATCAAACCCCTAACCCTGGCAGTAACAGTTATGTACTTTACTCACAGTCCGCTACTACATAATCTAAGGATTACAGTTAGAGTTAAGGCATCTATCTGACGCTCATATCCAAAGTGATTTACACTGAGTGCATCAGTAGAATAAGCTTCAATTCAACAGCAAGCAACCAAACTAAGCAGTGCATTGTTCACTACACTATTTCTGTGACCATAAAATGAACAAACAGCAAAGTTCTAGGAAAAGACAGAATAAGAGCCAATGAATGTTATCCCTACCTCTTCCTGTATGTACAGTTATCTAATGCAAGCTGGATAAATAGCAAATGGTTGCACTTTTAAACTGTGTTTGCACTTTTGCATTGACATGCATATATTATGAAAAAACAAAGAATATTAGCACGAACATATGTATTATTAATTTTAATTGGTGCCAATTACAGTTTGGCATTTACATTATGTCTGTATGTATTATTTAGCAAACGGTACAATATTAGCTTCTTACATGTTTGATAAGCTTGATTTTTTCTTGTGTGCTTTTAACTATACAATTTTAGTTTGGCCACTTTAATGTTTTAATATTCTTAATTTAATCTTTATTTAATCAGGGAAACATCTCAGCAGGCACGCTCTTGTTCAGCCAGGCTACTTCCCACTCATACACCTGGGAGCTGCCCAGTATAACCACAGCTTCCCAGTATAACCACAGCTCCTGGCAACTGAGTTCCACTGAAGTAAGTTGGGGTAAATGCCTTGCTCAATGGGAACATCAACAGCAGCTGTTGAAGGAGGGCAGGGATTTTTCATTCACCCCTCCTGTACCAGCTGGACCAAAATTCAAACCTATGACCTTCAGATTACAAGCCCTGTTGTCTTACCTCCTGGCTACCAAGGTCTCATTTGACCCAGTCTAACAGTTCCAGGCGTAGACCAACTTAAATTCCCTTTCCAAGCTTGTACATTTTTAAGAAAGCAAAATATATTTTAGTCTGTAAATTCACTGCACTGCTAAAGCCAAATGAACTCAGCTCCATAAAATGTCCAGTAGATGTCACCATGAACATAATTTCCAGTTTGCTTACGCCTTCCTCTGAGTTCAACGGTAGTTTTTCTCGATTGCTTACACACTGTAACTGCCTATTAACTAAACATCCCACACCATGACGCCATCTACCAAAAGACAGACCCATTTCCCAAAACTGTAAACACTATTCCCCTGTTTTCACACATGATTCAGATTTGTTGAACTTTTTGTGAAAAACTTGTTACATTTACTTTTTCACTCAATTTCAGTTTATTTTACTACAGTACATTGAGGAATTAAACGTTTTGAAAATGTATACATGTGTTGTGTCTTTATATTGTGTTCACCGTGTAAAGAAGGTTGTTCTGGGGGGAAATCGTACACACATTGTTCACTGCAGTAACAGGTTTTTACGGTGTTTTGAATTGATCTCACCAGTGTGTGATGGCTATTTTGTAGTGTGTGTATTATGCTTTTATGTGCTTTTATGTGATGTCTGACGACAAAGTTTGTGTTTAGAGCTTTGGGAAATGGAGCATCATTTCAAGAAATGTGTCTTGGCAATAAAAAAAAAAAACCCTGTAAGAATGAGTATTTTGTCATGAATTAATCAGATGAGAACAGCTTGATGGCGCTGACACTGTTTACTTTTAGTCTCAGAGCCCCTAAAAACAACATATTATCAACCACCTGACATGGACCAGAACACAGAACAGGAATACGCACAGGTAGAAAAACCAGGTTCAGAACCAGAACCAGCAGGTTCACTAAGCATGAATTTGCTCCAGCCATGCACTAAACCAGCTGATTGTAATTAACACAGTTCTTCAGCTAGGCAGGGGGCGCTAATTAGTGAAATCAGCTGGTTTAGTGCACCAGTGGCACATATCCTTGGTTAGTATTTCTACTTTCTGAACCTGGTTTTTCCACCTCTGCAAATGCAGTTTTTAAAATTCTCTAAATTCAAAAATAAGTAATAAATCTCAATCTCTGGGATAAAGATGAAAAGAAACCTCGCAGTTGTAAATATTGATTACATTTATTGATTACTGTTGTATCTGGTGCTGATCATTGCAACCATTTTAATATATAATCTATTTTATTTTATATATTTATTCCATGTTATTCAGTGTGACATAAGAACAGACAACTCAATGTGTTATAAATGACAATCGCATGTAAATACGTTTAATTAATACTATGTATAATGAAAAAAGAACAGTGCTGACCTGAGGGCAATGGTTCCTTATTGCTCCAATTAGCTAGATTGATCCAGCCCATCTACCCCAGTGCGTCGAGGTTTATCGCTTTCTTAATTGCGTTTAATCACATTACCTTGGCCCCCTTCCCTCCCAAGGCCTTTTAATACTGAAGCATCCACTCGCTCACTCACATAGAACCGGTATTTGTTGAAGTAGGAGCGGTTTTATAACGGCGCAGGCTGAAGTGGGGAGAACTTGAAGCTGTGCCATTCGTGGCATTATTTCATTGATATTTGAACGAGCTTCGCCTCTTCATCGTAATTATGTGTGACGTGTGACAGAGGAGGCAATCATTTCCAGGATGAAACCTGTAACACTGAGATGTCTGCCCTATAGAAGTGTGTGCGTGTGTGTGTGTGTGTGTGTGTGTGTGTGTGTGTGTGTGAGAGAGAGAGAGATAAAGGACATTACGAAACTAAAACCAAGCCAAAGACGAGGTAGAGGGTATCGGACCCAGTGAGACACTGAGACATTGAAACAAAGAGAGAGAGTGAGACAGACACAGAGAGGCAGACAGAGAAAGAGAGAGAGAGAGAGAGACACACACACACACACACACACACACAGAGAAGGAGAGAGACAGACACAGAGAAAGACAGAAAAGAGACACAGGGAGAGAGAGACACAAAAAGAGAGAGAGACACAGAGAAAGAGACACAGGGAGAGAGAGAGAAAGAGAGGGTTGTTGATTACCACAGCAGGGTACAGAGCAGGTGGCCATGTTAATCACACCTCCTGTCACAAAGATGGATGTGTATGCATCCAGGCATAGCAGCACTTCATACTCTACCTCTTCTCTCTCCATCATCTCTTCCCTTCTGCTCTTAATCTATCACATGCTCTCTACTACGCCTCCACTCCTCTCTACCTGCCTGACCTTCCATCCATTGACATTTTTTTTCCCATTTTCATTGCCAAAGAAGTTCAGGAACTTTCCATAAAAGGAACCTCTGTAAGTTTTAAGTGGGTTCTTGTACTTCAGGAACCGCAAAGGTCGGGAAAAGTGTAGCAAAAAGTGACAGTTAAGCTGCTTACGTCATTTCGCATGTGACCCTGCGCACTGCAGACAATAAAGAGGCAAACATGGACGAGATTGTTGCCATAACCTCGTTCTTCATTACTTTTCACTCAGTCACTATGTGACTATGAGATACTTGTATGTGTTGATATGCAGCCAGAGACGGGAAGAGCTTAAATTGGCTGTGATTTTAAAGGTACTATATGTAGTTTATAGCGACCTCTAGAGTTTGCTAGTGGTATTTTTTAACTGTCAAAGCCAAACTGACGTGCGATTGTTTACGTTCATGACTGAGTGCGGTTGGACTGCGGCCGTCTGTCGTCGTGTGGCGTCTGTCAAAATGCCAACATGTTCACAGAGGAGGTAAAGTAAAATTGCCATACTTTTATATGCTGTAAAAGCGAGACATCACATTTCCCAGGAAATCCAGCAGACGAAATTGCACAGTTAATACAAGGCTTCTAGGAAACTGATCTGAACTATGATTGCTTCATTCTCCCATGAGCATTACACTATGCAATCACCAGAAATGTTATTATTATCTGTTAAAAGCATGAAATAACATATAGTACCTTTAAAAAATGGTGGTTGTAGATGAAGGTAAACATATGAGACAACAACAGGAAAACAATAAATTATATATACACTGACCACTGACCACAGTACAAGGAGGTAGTCAAGTACCCATGCATTTATATATATGTACAGGCACACAACATTTCCTCTCCCATCAATACTCTCCCAGGATGACTCACTCACTGCAGAGATCGAATAGCCGACCTGCTGTCACACATGCGCACACCGTAGACTGTATATTAAGATGGACGACGCGTTCCACTTCCTCCCACTGTACAAAAGTGAAGCCAAAATATCCCAGATATGGGCGCCGCCATCTTGCGCTGGTGATGTTATCTGCAGCCAGAGTCTGCGCGGTAGTGATCGGGGGGGTGGAGCCTCGGTATCGAGGTCCCGCCCATACACCCGCCCGACCCAATCACAGCTGCTAAATCATGACGTCACACCCCCTTTTTATAGTATCAAATAACTAATTAAAACCAAACTGATCAGAAAAATTAACAGTTGAACATACTGTACATCAGATAAGAACTACCTAAAATGACAGAAACCATCTTTGGGAAAAATGTATTTGACGTGTACATAGATTTGTTTTAGTTTGGCCTGTGTCCCAACCGCTAACACAGAGGGGGCGGGGTTTATGACCTATACTGCAGCCAGCCACCAGGGGGCGATCGAGACGTTTTGGGGAGCTGTCATGTCGTGCATCGCACACACACGCTCAGACACATGCACACGCGCTTCTACACTCACACACCACACCATACAACACACAGAAACAATAACACACACACACACCCAAGCATACACACACACACACACACACAAAACAAACAATGATTTGATGGTCATTTTTCCTCAATCTCTTTCTAATTATGTTCTTACTTGTTTGTGTACGTATTGGCTTGGGGAATTTATGTCTCCTAAGGAAAATGAACCCAGAACACCGTATGTGTGTGTGTGTGTGTGTGGGGGGGGGCATTCAGTTAGTGTTGTTGTCCTCTCCGGCACATTTTCTGTGCTTCATTCTCAGAATGTCACAAGTAATTCAACATTATGTGTGTGTGTGTGTGTGTGTGTATAGAGGAGGGAAACATCCATATGTTCCCTCCCGCTGAAGATAATGTGCATGAAATCTGTTATGAGACTTGTTGTCATGATTCATGGCAGTGTGTGTGTGTGTGTGTGTGTGTCTGTGTGTGCATGTGTGTGTGTGCATAATGCATGCTTGTATTTGTGTGTGCAGCATATGTGATGGGCACCATCTAATGCTTGCGTTTGAATGCACCAAAAACTGAGGCTGCCTTAGTCTAAATGACCAAAGTCACGACTGCAGGTGAATGCTGAGTGGTTTCCTGCCTGAATTGGTGTTTGTGTGATTGTGTGTCTAGCTAGAAAACAAAATTATAAGTTCAATCAAAACACAGGGACGAGAAACAGCCCTGCGTAGTGTAGTGTTTACATTGTATATAAGAAATAGATACATCTTCTTTAGATCGTTCCTAAAGTGCAGCAGTCAAATGTACTGTGGAAAAATACAATCCACAAAGTAGAGTGGGTGTGATGAACTCATGTAACCACTCTTTTTTGTTTAGAAGTACTCTGTGTTAAAAGAATGTTTAGCCTCTTGCAGGTTCCTGTAAGCTAGTTAGGCAAAACATAGAGAACTTTTCTCTGTTCCCATACTCTCTCCAGAACACCTGCTTTCCCAGGACTTGCCTGGGAAGCAAAGTTAGAGTTGTTATTTTGTTATTGTATGACTACAAAACCAATGTGTTTTCTCTATTCGGGGTCCATTTTCTCTGACTTGACTGAGGAGGTGGACCTGACTATTATTATATGGCAGCCTTCTCCCCACGACTTGACTGAGGAGAAGAACCATATTAGTATATGACCCAGACTTAATAAATGATTGCATAATTAAAGCAACTATCTCGTTCTCACAATTATTTTGAGCGTGCAATTATTAATTTCCTTCACAGTACGGAGGCACGTACGCATAAAATGACCTCCGAAACATGCGTACGGACGTTTCTAGACACGTATATTCAGATTTCAGAAAGGCGATGAGAGAAAATGCATTCGTAACAACAATTTAATTGGTCTACAATGGGAGTAAATTGTATATCTGTAAATTAAACCATTGAAAGAAAAACTTTGTGTACAGAGTCTGTCATGGGTCTGGCCAGTCTTTCAACATTGCCCCACTTTGTCGATACATGGCTTCAAAACGTGACTCCGTTCCCGTGTGTCAGTGCTTCAACCAGATTAATGGACATCATCTCTTTGGGCCTTAGGGAGACAGCTGATGAGGCTGATAAGACAGCTGCTCTCGTCTCTTCGATACCTCAGTTAAGACAACTAAATCTGCCCTGAAGCAGTGAAAGACTGGCGACTTTCAACTCTGCTCCCCGAAAACCTAGGTGGGCCGTTGGTATTGTCTTTCTCCTCTATCCCTTTGTTTCTCGCTTATTATCTATTTTATTTACCTCTATCATCCCATTCTTCTCTCTTTCACCCATAACTGATAGTTTATTGAAAATATTAAGTGAATTAGGCCAATTATCCAGACCGAATTGAGGGTAGGTAAGCAAGCTAGATTGTCAGTATCAGTTTTCCGCTTTCAACAAAACTGTATTTACTGAGCTGCTGCATAATGAAACTGAACAGTCACAAACACACTTTACAGCAACAGATAGAGATAGCCAAGGACAGCCTTTCGGGACCTCAGGGACATTGTGGTGACTCATCCCAGGGCCACCAATGCAGACTAGCTAATTTCTTTTCCTGTGACACAGCTGTCTTTGTCGTCCTCCTAGTCTCTGCACAGCTGCCCAACAGGGAGGCTGATTTCTCACCATGCGAGCCACTCCTGCTGTCTCTTTTCTCTCCCTTCGTCTCTCCGTCTCCTCTCCCACATCCACTCCCTCCCTTTTCACCTTCCTTTATCGCTCCAGACGTCAACCGCTGCCTAGTCATCCGCCCTCTCCCCTCCCCCGGCCTCTCTGCCTCCGCCGGCGACCCTGTCTGGTCGTTTTCCTACCCAGGTTAAATGTTCCGATAGAGGTCGGAGGATACCCTTGTCTGCCCGCCCCCGCTCGTACGGCCAGATGGCAGGTGACTGGGAGGGCATTACAATTAGGCCAGCGGACAGCCTTGTTCTGCGAGGGCAGAGAGGTGAGCGAGAGAGGGACGAAAGAGTCACAGGATCGAAGAGCGAGGCTGTGGCTGAATAAATGCAGCGGTAAACCAGCGGACGGTAGTTATTTCCCGACAGCCTGTCCGCTCAGGTACCTGGCATGCAGACTTTTATACTTAGGCATGGATTTGTGCTCGTATGTGAACCGGTGGTGGCTGGTGCCACTTTGTCTGTGTCTGGTAGACGTCCACAGGCTGAATACCAAAATGTACCAAGCGCTAACAAGGTTGAATAGTTTGGGACCGCTGCTTTAATGCTTACTCCAGCTTTTTTTAAGAGGATTCTAGCGTGTGCTTCTCATTTGCACAACATTGAATATGAAACCGCATACTTTATATCCATATTCAAAAGGCATATTTGATCTACATCGGGACATCTTTGCTGACTTATTGGTGTAGGTCGAGGACTCCAGATGTCAGAGTCTAAGACTTGGACTTGGTTAATTAGTCAAAGACTGGTTCCAACAATGTTGATATTTATACTGTATATATATATATATACTTGGATAGCTTGCTTGTCCATATCACAGAGAGCCAGTAGACAAGTGAAAAGAGAGGGTTAAACCCTGTCCAACTTCAACACACACACATACACACACACGCACGCTCAACAGCTTTTAGTTGAGATTTTTAAGGGAAAGTTTCAATTAACTTCTGTTCCCCAGTGGTTATATGCTTAGTAATCCCTTTCAGCCACTTACAGCATTTAACGAGCCAGGCTGGCCACCGTCCCCAGCGTCTGCATATATTACATTTATGGTTCAAAGAGAGGCTGAGTGTCGAGCCAGCGGTGGCTCTGAAACTAATTGCATTGAAAAAAAAAAAATTCCCCTCTGCAAAAACACTGAAAATTATATAGAAATCCAACGCTTCAGAGAAAAATAAAATTTTAATCACATTCAACGAGCGTTAATTGGAATGCAGCGTTATCAAGCTGCTACGGACAAGCCTTCTATACTTCGTCCTTTTGTATTTCTGTCGCACATTAAACGTACGAGTTCAGCGCGCTTTGATTCGATTCATTCGCGCGGGGGGAACTCGGCGGCTGTGGTCTCGCCAGTAGAGGCAACGCGCATGTCATTACTGAGAAAGTGCTCTCGAGTCATTTTCCTTTCATCTCCGTCTCCTTTGTGATGTCGAGGAGGAAGAAGCACGTGACGCCGAAAGGAGAATCTACTGTCCAGATGGTTGAGATAGATAAATGGAGGAGTGGTGCCGCTCTTCCGACTGATGAAGAGCTTTTACTCGCAAAGAAGCTTCACAAAAGTCTGGATGAGTTATAGATGAGTTATGTCCAACCCATTTATTCCTCACCATGAATGATTTTTCCATTATCAAAATTATGACGGTGATGGCGATGACCGCGACGATGACAGGGATGATGACAATGAACGTTTATGACATATAAAACTGTCTTCAACGA
This sequence comes from Polymixia japonica, assembly GCA_900302305.1. NCBI lineage: Eukaryota > Metazoa > Chordata > Actinopteri > Polymixiiformes > Polymixiidae > Polymixia > Polymixia japonica. The sequence continues at coordinate 3,991 of OMKK01005462.1, read as the reverse complement.
TAATGACTAGTCGTTGCGAGGGGTTCTCCTTCCATCTTTTCCGTCGCTCCTCCGACTTGCACGAGCAATTATGAGTCACAGGAATATTTTGTCGGATTGTCACGGGGCGTTATGACCTTAACCACCGCGGTCCTCGCTCTTTGCCTGTCTGTAAGGTTGCTTGTGCTTATTGTAAGTCGACGAAATGCGTCAAAGGTGAACGTAAACACAAAAGGAACTTTAAATGTCAAATACAGCGGCAGAAAGTTAGACAGACAAAAGAAGAGGAAATGAAAACAAGTAAGACAGAAGGTTTCGGGCTGCCTTTGACGCACACCTATAACGGCGTGACTAGAATGACTGAATGTACAATATGTTCAACTGCTGACGACTGAAACCAAAATGCTAAAATCTGCCGCAGCAGCCGGTACCAGGTGCTATATGATATTAGCGATGGCTTTTTTTTTTTTCCCCCCTCGGAG
>OMKK01005443.1:0-10379 GCA_900302305.1 Polymixia japonica | reverse complement strand
AAAAAAACAACATAGTTACTAAAACTACTATTTAACATTTTAATCAAACCTTTAAATGAAACCTTTAAAGTCCTTCTTTCACATAATGGTATGATCCTAGTCTGTCCTCGCGTGTGATTGGCCGCATGGTGCCATGGATGGATTCTCAACAGAGCTGAGCAGGAGCGGCTGAAGATTCAGCTCTCCCCGACGGGAGTCGGCTCTTCTCGTTCGCTACAAAGAATCGACTCTTAGAGCCGGCTCGTTCGCGAACGACACATCACGGCAGCTTCAGTCTCAGGTTTGGCTCAGCATCCATCCTGCTTCTGTATTTCGTTTTTATGACGGCAAGTGAAGAGAAGACTTTCTCACACAGATATGTGGTCGCAAAAGGAAGGATAACTTGCACAGCCTTGTCTGAAAGTGCAGGGTATTCGCTGTGTTGCTGTATCCAAAAGTCCAACAATGACTGACTTCTGAAAGCAGACTTCCATTTTTCGTCGCAAGACAATTCTACTAAACTCTCCTGCTCACCAACAGTAAAGTCCTCCATTTTGGAGGTTTTGATGCTGAACGGGTTTCTCATCCAGTTGTTCGCTTTGGCCGTCACTGAGAAATATTCGTGGAACTGTTGTCTGAGCGAGACGAGGTGTGAAATGATGTTGTCCCTGACTCCATCATCAAGGTCATTGTCAGACATAAAACTCCAAAGCAGGGAAAGCTGAAACATCACCTGCCTTGAGTTTGATTTCGAACAACTCCATCTTTTTCAGCATTGCGTTGAATTGGTCCAACACATTGATGGAGAGTCGCTGTAGTCCCAAATTCAGTTCGTTCAAACGAGAGAAAATGTCAGACAAGTATGCCAATTGACTAAGCCACACAGTATCTTTGAAAACATCTGATAAGGGGAAGCTTTTGTCCTGTAAGAACATTTGGACCTCTCTGTGCAATTCGGAAAGCCTTGAAAGCACTTTCCCTCTTGATAGCCACCTTACTTCCGTATGAAGCAAGAGTTGGACATGCTGCCCATCTCATCGCAGAGCACATGGAATAGGCGAGCATGCATCAGTCGGGCCTTAATGAAGTTCACAATTTTCACAGCCTAGTCCAGCACAGACTTCAATTGTTCATCTTCCTCACTGCCAGGGCCTCATGATGGATGCTGCAGTGAGTCCATCGCATCTCGGGTGTCAACTCGCGAATCCGAGCTGCTACTCCGCTGTGGTGACCCATCATATCCCTGGTGCTGTCCGTGCGGACTCCAACACACTTTTTCCAATTGAGCCGATTCTCTTGGACAAATGTGTTCAGGAGCTGGAATATATGCTCGGCTGTAGTTCTGGTCTGCAGTGATTGACAGAACAGAAAGTCCTCCTGAGCTGCACCATCATATTCATATCTGATGTAAACAAGCAAATTGGCCAAATCTGCAACATCAGTAGTCTCATCTAGCTGGATGGAATAATAGCGACTACTTCTAATGCGCTCAATCCGTGTGTTTTTAATAGCTCCTATTCTCCACGACACAGTGTTGTTTGAAAGCGGCACCAAGTTTAACAGTTTGGCAGCCTTCTCCCCACACGATGTGTGTCACCTCTTTGGCCAATGGTAGACACAGTTGTTCACCAATTGTGTGCGGCTTACCGGCTTTCGCTATGCGGAGGCTGGCACGATATGAAGCTTCCTGTGCTTTGGCTACGGGTGTAAAACAGGATTGAATGGTGGACTTGGACTGCTTCAGTTCATCATGTTTTCTTAGAAAAAAATCAACTGGTTTGTCTTTCAGCATTGTGTGTTTGGTTGGAAGATGCCGTTTGAGGTGGGATGGTTTCATGGATTCATTGCTAAGAAGATCACCACACACTGCGGCCTGGGCTCCTCCTCCATCCCGCTCCAGCTGAATCCAAATTTGACATAACTCAAGTCATATTTCCTTACTGTTTTGCGCCGTTTGCTGCTAGCAAGTGCTGTGGAGACTTCACTGCCGCTGCTGAAGTAGCCACAAGCAAGGTCACTGTCGTCCACTTCAGTTTCTACAGGGATGCTCGAAATATTATCCTCCTGATCCGCACTTGTCTTCCTAATATTTCCCATTTGGAGCCATGATTTCAGTGTTTTTGAGCCATTCATCATTTCACCTCCGCACTATCTTGCCATCACAGCCTTTCAATTACAAAACAATTGTAATCTAATCTGAATACTTTTGGATTACTTCAAAACCAAACACTGAAAAGATTGCACCTTATACTAAAAAAATGGATGCAGTCGCACATTTTTTTCTCTATAATTTTAATCTCAGCATTTGCAATCAACATTTGCAAATAAAACATTTTACAAATTCAGCATTTACAGTTGGTCAAATCAAATTACCCTTACAAAAACATTCTGGCATAAACTGTATTGTTTATTTTGTTCAAGTATTTGTTGCTGATGTTTTTAATCAAAGGCCACAGAGAGATGTCCACAGGGTCAGAAAATGAGGTGTGGATTGGGAGGGCAGGGGTCTGTATTGAGACAGAGGAACCAGACTGTCCTGCTGAGCTCTCGAAGGTGGGGGTTGAAAATTCAAAAATGTAATCAAGCTTCGTTGACAAATGTAACTATAATCTAAATTCACATTTTCCGAATGTTATCTGTTACTTATTTTTTGTAATTTGATTACGTAATCCCAATTACATGTAGTCAGTTACTACCCAACCCTGAACTTCATAACGAAATGTTGCAAAGTAACATTGACGTTATTGGATTCAGTGCAGTGATGCAAAGTCTACGTCCAAATTATGTTTTTTAAATCATCCACCCTACCCTGATATAGCGCTACCCTGAATGTCCCAACAACGTTCTGTTATCTAGAGATCATAGATAATAGCGATACGTTATCTGTTATCTAACGTTAACGTAGCTAGAGCCAACTACATTAACTTGTACAATCGATTTGACATAACAATTTGACAATTTTAATAAAAAATAATTTGCGAAGCCATAAACCGACCATAAATATTCTCCGGATAAAAAGTCGAATGCTTTCTTTTGGCCTAAGCCTAAAAAAAAAATCACTTTTTTGTTACTCATAATTATTCATCTTAAATTGGCACTATCCACCCGCCATAGTGCGTGTGTCATCACAGGAACATCTAACGCCGCAGTTCGACCCCCCATCTCTGATTAGAACTACAGTAACCATAGTAACTCTCACTACTCAACACGTAGTTCATATAATGAATACGACGTGTTGACTTTGACGGAGTTCTTATTCGTTGACTTTGACGGAGTTCTTACTCGTCGGTGTTGAAAGAGGTTCAAAAGTTCTGGCAAATCCCACGTCTCGCGGACGTGAACCTCGACGTCACGTGGGCTCCGCGACTGGTTTGATTGAACGAGACAAGGAAGACTTTGCTTGTTTGCCAACTAGCTGTTTCACTTTCAGTGCCCGAGAAGCGACGCCGATTCCTGTAAGTTACCGAAGTCAATTCAAGCGTTGTAATTCTACACGGGGCATTTATCGCCGTCAAATTCTCTCGACGTGGTTTTCTCCAGGCCCGGAGATAACACAGGTACGTATGAAACGTTAGTATAACGTATCTTTAGCGGCAGGCTAGCTCGTTAGCACGGAGGCATCGTTGGCTAAGCTCAAATGAAGTTAGGCCTTTTTCAGTTGGTCAAAACACCCACTGCTAAGCTAACGGCTTGATCGGTAGCCCTGCTAGCTTTAGCTAATGACTCTCAAATGTGCATCCCTCGATTACCTCAGTCTCTAACTACTACTGTAATCATAATCCAGAAACATTAAAACAACGGGCCTGTATTATGGCACACGTGGTAATGCGCGACTGTTTGGATTTGTCTCCGTTAGTTTGTCAGATATGGGCAATAATTGGGCCTAAACATGCGCCACACGGTCGGCTAACGTTAGCTCAACAGCGTAGTTTGCTTGGCGGCTTTCTATCCAATCGATACATGTTGTCGATTGGATAGATCGCTTGATACACGATATCCATCGATACATGTTGTAATCATGAATGCATCAGACAATCGCCAGTGAATTAACAACTTTGCATCATCATGAAGCTGGATGCCTGACCGTGGTGGTGTGCGTGTTAATTCCCATTGCTCATAATGGCACAAATCTTAACTCTTAAGTAGCTGGGAACCGGTACCTTGGTTTATTAATTTCCCCACCCTAAAAAGCTTAAGCTACCATTATGCATGATAATTTGGTCAATGTGGACCAGTCGGTAGGATGGCGGCGACATTACTACAGGACATACGATGTAACTACTAAGTACATGTAACTGTGCTTAGTGTTTACAACTAGCCATCACACAGCTTGCAAAGTGTTTAACTTAAGCTATGTGACTACCTCCTAGTTTCACCACTTACCCAATTTTCTCTATATTTTTTCCTTAGTAGAGCCATGTACAATGGCATTGGACTGACCACTCCGCGAGGCAGTGGCACCAATGGCTATGTGCAGCGCAACTTGTCCAGCCTGCGGGCCAAGCGGCCACGGGATGAACGTGGGGGTGAGCGGGACGAGAAGGACCGGGAGAGACTGGAGAGCCAGCTCAACAGACAGCCCAATGCTGACATCCTGGAACATCAGAGGAAGAGGCAGCTGGAGGTCAAGTGTGCTGAACTGCAAGACATGATGGAGGAGCAAGGGTAAGAAAAAGACGTTCATGCTGGGGTCATAGAAGACACCTGGTTTGCAGTAATTTTCGAGTTAAAGATGACCCAACCCACAATGCTGAGGTTGGATGTAACAACAGAAGGAGCTGAAGTGAAAGTTAAAATATGACAACTGTTAGCATCTATTGCTTTGAATTTCCAAAATATATCTAAAATTTAAAAACTTAAAATCGAGCTGTACTCTTCAATAGTACAATAAAACAGACAATACGTTTTCTGTTAATTTGGTCAGTTAATCTAGACTGCTGTTTATAACGTTTATTTTAGGTCTCAGACAGGGTGTAAAGTCCCATCAAAGTGGAGAAGCCAATTAAAATTACTGTCCATTCAGCTGCTCATTGCCTTAGATACAGGGTCCCACTGGGTCCCATTTTATCCAGAAAATCATTAAAAATGGATTACACAGGCAAACGGTTAATGTTTATCAAACCAGTATATTTGTGTGAAAAACCTGTATATTGTTTTTATTGACAAAGTAATGTTATCGGTAGAATGTTATTTTCCTCTTCCACTCTTTCCACTGCGGGTGGCAGTAGTGAGTCAAAACCAAATGGGAAGTGCAAAGTCAACATAATCAACATTTCGGATTACTTTCCAAGTTGTTTTGGTAATGATTCAATACACAGCTGTTTTATTGTGATGGATTATGACGATCATGGACTTTGCGTAACATGTTTTTGGTGCTTTTCGGAACACAATGGGATCCAATGGCTTCTGTAATCTAAACAACACAGTCTTGGGCATCTACCGTTACAGCTGATGAATGCTACCAATTTACAGGTTGGTTGACATGCGAGTGTTTCCACAAGCCCCTGGGCAATTATCTCTGCAGAGTGGTTGTCTGGAAAACATGCCGTTTGAAGGCATCATCTTTGAAGATTCCATTCCTTGTCGACGTAGTGTATTTGTGTTTGTTTCTCTGCTGTACGATTGGCTGTTTGTGTAGTGTTTTTGTAGGTAGAGGAAACGGATTCAAAAATAACTATTGAAAATAAATCTCTTTATCATCGTTATCGTGGAAGATTTTATCGTGAACATTATCAAGATCGTTTTGAACATGAAATAAGTAAAGTTTGGGGCAGAGTTGTTGGTTGAACAATTGGACAATGTAACATCTGCCTCGCTCTTTGCCTGGCCAGGTATTCTGCTGAGGAGATTGAGGAGAAGGTGAACAGCTTCCGTATGATGCTGCAGGAGAAGCAGGAGCCACCACCAGTCTCCACAGAGAGACCAGCGTAAGTACCACACACTTGTTGCAATTAATTTTTTTTGCTTGCACCCAAATCCAAGCCCCAGTTAATATTGATAAGTTATCTTGATATAGGGCATAATGGTGGAATACTACTAAATTGTGAGGTTTTTGAGTCAAAATTGTTAAAATATAAAATAAATTGTTTTGTGTTCTGTATCATTACAGATACAGATACAGATACAGTCTCTGGGATGTTGTGTTTGTGTATATAGGCTTAAAGAACCTGTATTGATGAGGTGCTGACAGTTGGGAACCAAAATAGTATTGAAAGAGATTGCTGCACACTGCAGATTACTTTATTATTAAACCAATGTTTTGACAACTTTGACAATACTTCTCACCCTGATGAAAACAAATGTCAAAGTGTAGGTTCAATAATAAAGTAATCTGCATTGGAGCTTGTGTATATATGTGCTTACCTGTATGCATATGTCAGTAAAAGTCTTCTTTACATTTTTCATGATACTTCAAACGCTAAGTATTCTACCATTCCCCAAGGATAGATCTAATAAAGAAATATTTGTAGTTATTCAAATAAAGTATATAAAGTAAAATTACAATTTTAGAAATGTTTAAAGACACTTTGCTGCATGTTCTTATTTTTAACTCAGACTGTTCTATTACACTTGGAGCTTTTCCTATGGGAATAGCTTTGTCAACATTCAAGTTGTGGTAATGGCACAAAGACTAATAATTGCAGGGTTTCCCCCACATTCTAAGGTTATTTATAGTAGTGGTTTTAGCAGCTGGGTGGGGTGGAGGTACAAGGTACACATAGTTAGGCGTAAAGGGCTGTTTGCCCAAAGTGCTATAGATATAATCATTGTTTCAGCCATAGCGATGGGTATCAAGAACTGGTTCCAAATTGGGCCTAAAAGTGGTTCCGAATCTGTTTATCGAATCCATGGTGTATAAGGCCTCTCTGTGAAGGTATTAGTGGAGCAAAACAACCGAGCACCTGTAATGGTGGAATTTGTAGTTTTGTAGAAAATAATCACACGTGTATCAGTAAATTTGAAGTCAAGAGAAAAATGTTTAAGAGTTGCAAAACACATTCACAAACCTGTATCAAATAATGTGAATTCATGGACAAAATGCACACATCGGTATGTGAATTCATGCAATGAGAGTTGCACACCTGTAGAATATTTTCTCACAACTTACAACATACTTTTTTTGTTTTTTTCCTTGGATGTTTTTCCAGCACAAACGTAAGTCAGTAACTACAACTGCTGCTGCTACGAGTCTCAAATGCTGTTTTTTCGCTCACAAATGCGCTCACACTTTTTGCACCTCATATCTCAGTGAAATGTGGCGAAAAAATGATTTGTGCACCTGTAGAGCCAGGGGCGGGACGTGATCAGAGAACCTTTTTGGCCAATTAAAGGAGCTTGTTTGGGTGCCTATCCCTTGGTACGAAAGTGTATTGCATATTAAAGCAATTAACCCCAAGAGGAAGGGGTTAATTGCTTTTCTACAAGTTAGACTACTAGATATTATTAAAAAAGACACATAGTTGTGAAATGCAATCATTTATTTACAAGATTGTAGAATAAATTGTAGAATATTCATCCGCGACAGAATATAGTTCTATCTAGCCCATATTCGGAGGAGGCACATTGATACAGAAAAATGCGGTCCCAAGCGGGATAGATCGTGTGATTTACCCCGCAAAATGGAGGTCACGTGACACTTACTAGCCAATCAGAATAAATGGATCCAGACCCTGCTTATTTCAACATTGTAGAAATAACGTTTTACGTTATAACAAGATAACTTGGAATGGAAAAATTTAGGAATATGGCTCATGTGCACGATTTGATGAAATTGTACTTGAATGTTGTTTTGCTCCAATAATACCTTCAATCGGTAGAACTAACTGATTTTGTAATTTACATCAATAATAGCTCGTCCTTTCTCAAATTCACGTAAGAATCCGGTTCTACAGAAATATCATACTTGGATTTAACTATCAGCAAAGATGCCACCAATACAATAGTATACAATAGTAACCACCCCAAACATGTAAAATCTAACATCCCAAACAGCCAATTCTTATGGCTAAAAAGGAACTGTTCAAATCCCATTGATTTTACACTGAAATCTGAATGACAAATCATTTCAAAGAAAGAGGCTATTTCATGACGACCATCCAACAAGCTGGCCAATGCGCAGCCAGAACCCTGTGATTAGCATCAGATGCAATATCCTACTTGCACAAAGAGAGATGTATTATATTCACAAACTTAATATGATGGCCCCAACAGGCCTCAATGATGATTATAGTCTCAAGTGTTTTCTGTAGCTTAATGTTGTTGTCGATGCTGCTTGTTGTCTCATTGTCCCATTATTTAAAATTGATTGCTCATGCTTGTTTGTGACAAATGTTAACACCTGTGTTAACAACTGGTCCTTTTGTTATATGAACTGACCTCATACTCAATGTGTGCCTAAAAATGAATAGTAAAAAGTAAAAAGTAAGGAATCTTTATGGTAATGTCTTTATGGTGGCCCCACCTAATATTGTGGTTTGTCTTGAACAAGGCGTTATTTCAAAATGCAAAGCAGTGGTTATACCAAGTTGTCTGTATCAGGGTGACAGAGACTCATGCTCTGGCCGCGGCCAACCAGCAGAAGAACGACCGGCTGCGTGCCGCCTTCGGCATCGCCACAGACTACGTTGATGGTTCCTCCTTCCACCCGGAGCGCAAGGAGAGGGAGAAGGAGAAGAGGGAGCAGGAGCGCCTGGAGAGGGAGAAACAGCAGCAGAAATATGTGTGAGTAGCACAAGAGTTTTGTTATGTTTACATTCCAGGAAGGACCTCATACCCGTATCAGTGTGGACATTGACGCTGTCACACTACCATATGAGTGTTACCACGGAATAGCATGTTTTCTTGTAATATTCTCCTCTACATTCACTTTCAGCGTTGAAATGCCTGTATGAAAAATCTAGTGCTTTGCCAATTCAGAAGTTTCATCCATTCATTTTGATGTATTCCCACTGTGATGCATAGTTTCTCGTTTTGCTTGATGCAATGATATAAAGTGTAGTCCTTTTCCCCTAGCCTTATGTTGGTGCCTATATTGTGGTTTGCTGTCTTGGCTCTCAGGTTGGTTGAAGAATCAGATGACTCAGATTCTCCTCCGAGGAAACAGAACCGGAAGAAGAAAAAGAAAAACAAGAACAGAGACAGGTGAGAAAGAGAAGTCTAAACTTTTTTTTAAATCTTTTTTTAAAATATAGTTTAAAATAATCAAGTGATTGATCGTTCCTTCTGTCCTCAGCTCAGAGAGCCCCTCCCCCTCTCCTCGGCGAGAGAAAAAGAAATCCAAAAAGAAGAAAAAGAAAAGGTATTTCAGCGCCAGTTTCTGGCTGATTTTATATTTGTACAGTGACAGTGATGTTGACTGGAAATGTTTCTGTTTCAGGGACGCATCTGAAGAAGAGGATGAGAGAGACAGGTAGGTGTTTTTATTCAAAACATCAATTTCTGTCCTGCCTTAAAGGAGTAGAAGCAAAATATATCAATGCTTTTTTTGGTTCTGCACAAACTGGAGTTCAAGGCAGTAGACTGCAGAAGTGACTCAGCCTTTGGCCACGCCCCATGGTTCAAAAGCCCCTATACTTTACGATGGAGACTATGATATTTTGCGATTTAAAAACATCTAATCTACTTGAAAATTAGTTGGCATTAATAATTGTGCTTAAACCTATCAGATAAAACCAAAAAACCTGTAATTTCGCATGTATTTGCCAAAGGTACACGTCTATAGTCCAGTTCGCTTGCTCTACAAACTACATCTTCCAGCTAGGGCTGCAACTAACGACTATTTTGATTGTCGACTAGTCATCGATTATCGAAACGATTAGTCGACTAATCGGATAATGAATTGCACCAGTGGCGAGCGGTGACCTTTTTGTCTAGTCATGCTATGGTCCCAATGTCATCGAAAAATTTTGGGCATTTATTTATTAATAAAAACGCATAATATGGTTTTTAACTATACTATATCAACTCGATTTTGATAGACACGTGTGCAATTTTGCCCCAACCAATGTCACCAACTACAATGTGTTGGAATTTACAGTGTAAATGAAAGCGGAAATTATTAGAACGGACGGATGATGCAGTAACCAGTTACAGAGTCAAGCAAATGACACATGAATATGCTCACAATGTTACCAACACAATGTTGGAATTTACAGACAGACAAGGCCAACAAAATAGTTTACTCACGCTTGGACAGCCAGCTAGACATTTATGTTTCTCATACGTGCTAGCTTGAAAATGCCAGACGAAATTCTTTGTCGTTTATGTGATAGAGGTCAGGCGTCGGTCGGCCACTTGAAATGATGGTCTTCTTTTCCTCAAAAGTTATCCGGTAAAACGGCACAGAACGCAAAGACTCAATTGAAGTTGTATTTTCACCCATTTTGATTGAAGAACAAACT